>VDFB02096395.1:0-83680 GCA_007258455.2 Sequoia sempervirens | reverse complement strand
GAGATTGTTGGAAAATGTGCCTCAAACTTACTAAGATGAAACTCCTGAAAGAGAAAAATCAGTGAGACTCTTGGAATGTCTTGTCGACAAGCAGCTTATTTCTAAAGGCTTGAAGTGATTAAATCGGTGAGACCTATGATTTGTCTTGCCAACTGGAGCCATCAGTGTAACCTGAATTGTCAGCATGAGATTCCTAACTCTCGGCAATGGTTGAAGTTTGGCTGAAGAGTTCCATCGGGGAGACTCTTGTCGATGGTCATCATCGGTGTGACCTAAATGGTTGGCGCAAGTTTTTTATCTTTCAGCGAAGGTAGGATTCTGGCCAATGGGGTATGGTCGGCATGAGTCTTGCCGATGGTTCTTCGCCGGTGTGAGGAAATATAACCGACCTAGCTTTAAGATCTCCGTCCAGGTGGTTGAAATCCAACCGATGGATTGGGATCGAGGTGAGTCTTGCCAAAGATATGAACAAAGAGAATTCCTATCAATATGACATGAACTATCAAAGGAGCTTTGGAGACTCTCTCCAAGGTAGGTTCTCAGTCCGATGATCTTTTGGTCAGGGAGACTTCACCAAGTCTAAGCGATGGACCATTTGAAGACTGTGTAGTGTGCGATTGTCAAATGGGTAGTTT
Organism: Sequoia sempervirens; assembly: GCA_007258455.2. Classification (NCBI taxonomy): domain Eukaryota; kingdom Viridiplantae; phylum Streptophyta; class Pinopsida; order Cupressales; family Cupressaceae; genus Sequoia; species Sequoia sempervirens. The sequence goes on along the minus strand of VDFB02096395.1, from coordinate 83,045 downwards.
GGCATCAGCGAGACATGGTTTGGTGTCTCACTGATATGTGATATAGTTGAAGAATCTTTTTATCAAATGACTATCCTATGTGGTTTGTTTTGAACCAATGAGAGAAGCAGAATGTAAACCGTTTGCAATTGGACTGTTGTGACCATTCAATTGTGGGAGATCAATAGACTGTTTGTGAACTGTGAACAAAATAGAACTCTCTATAATGGTCAAAGGTTGAACAGTTCAAATGGTGGTAGAGTTGTTCGTTTTTTGAATTGATCAGTGTGTGAATTTCATTGTATGCTTTAAAGAGCATTGCAACAATGATGTTCTACTATGCAAGGTTGATCAGGGAAATGTTGCTGCTATAAAATTGACATCTGAAAGGAGATTCTGCAACTTGTATGTAATTCAATTACCGTAATACAAGTGATTTTTTCTTTGGTGTGTGGGTTTTTCTCCTGTAAGGGTTTTCCCACGTAAATATGGTGTCCAATTGTGTATGTGTTATTTCTCTATTCTGTTATTCCTTTTTCATGTGCATCTTAATGAACTTTAATTGCAAAATTTAAAGACATCTGCATTCTTCTTTGAGTTTTGACATTAGGAGAGTTTGTTCCGCACCTTAAGCTTTCCTTACATATAGTAGTTTTGGCTGGTGAAAGGAAAGAATAGTTGCCTCTTAATTTGTTCTTTGGTTCCAAAAGGTCATCCTCAAAATGACGGAGTAGAAGGTAGACTCCACAGAGAAAGCCTTCGTTAAGGAGATGTGGGGTTAAGCACACAAAGAGATGCTATGGTAAATCCATTTTGAAAGCGTGGGTGGGAGTACGTGAGAAGGCATAAGGGGACCATCGTGTGCGGGAGCCGATGAACAGGGTGTCCTTAAAAGAGACGACCATGGAGGTAGCGGTCTCCGCAAAGGAGAACTCTGTCGGACTTGTGATTGTAGATGATTGTCATCAAATTGCCGTTAGACAATGAACTTTGGAGCTATGGGACCCGCATGGTGTAAACTTGCATTATGCAAGTGAGATGAAAATCCCTTGGGTGTTAAGAAGATGGAAATTTGCTAAATGCTTAGAATCACTTGGATCTCACAAGCGTTGGAAAAGATATTATACTTTGAATTTTACCTTCCAAATACCTGAATTCATACTCGTTAACCCTTGTAGATGACATCACTTTCATATTGACGACATTGGTGGGCTATGGGTTTGCAAAGTGGGGAAGTGACAAGGCTTTACCATTATGGAACGACACTATGGTATCGGCTTCTCGGAAGGGGATGTCCATAAAGGTGAACCCGCAAAGGTTGTTCGACTCGATGGCATTACTACTTTCTGCTTCAAGTCTGTAATCATAGATAATGAATGCTGAATGTGTAACTTGGGACGATGTAAAGGTTTGATCATTGAGTGACGACAACAAAACGATGGTGAGGATGAAGAAACCAACTGTGGGGCCCACCACACGGGCGGAAGTCAAGGGCCAGTCGCTACTTGGTGGCAAAACAGAATAAAAAACCTGCATAAGGCGACCTGCAACTACGGGTCTGTGGTGATCGATGGGCACAAAGGAAAAGGTTGATGTGGGACCCGCCTCATGGGCAGACGCTAAGGCCTAGCTGTAAATGAGCGGTGGAGTGCAACAATGACCAACAAGAAGAGACCCACAAATGCGGGTTTGCGAGGCTCGACAGACATTGGGGCAAGAAGCTAAGTGAAACCTGCAGGGGTATTTTTGCAAAAGCCAAAGACTTAGTGAAATTCAGGTAGGTGAGTTTTCTCAAGGAATGATTGATCATTTTAAGGCCTGTGACCAATTTGGGCTTAGGAACAGGGGCACACAATGTAAGGCAGGAGCAAAAATGACCTGTCAGGAGCAACAACGATCTGTCGAGAGCAAAAGAGAGGGGGTCCCTGCCTTTGGCGTGGCGTGTGTGCAAAAAATGCACACCAAGACTTTGTTTGAAGGTTGCAAAGATGCATTTGGCATTCACAACACTCAACAAACACATTCACACACCTAATTTATTCAATAAAATGAGTGTTAATCTTTGTAGGCCCACAAATTGTGGGTAGTTAGGGAATGCAAGGTATGTTAGAAACACAAAACAATTGAGAGGGGGGTGAATCAGTTGTACATTAAAATCATCAAATCCTCATTAATCTTTAAACCCTTGTTAACTTTCAGATCCTTATTAAGAATCAATAGAAAGTAAACATCTGAAACATAAACACATTCAACACCATACACAAGAGAACACCAAATTGACGTGGAAAACCCTAAGTAGTGAAAAACCATAGTGAGGATTAGCTCACATATATCTGAATAACAACACTAAATACAATAGGCTCACTGCCCAAAAGAGAAGAATGGATCATTATTGGTGGCTCACTACCCAGAAGAAAGAAGAGTAGATGAAGACTGTTACAGAGAGATTCACTATCTTAGAGAAACAAGAAAAATCCACCACTGCAACTCTACGTCATCCGCAACCTTCAGCTCACTACTTCTAGAAACTTCGGTCACATTGAAAATGTAGACACCTTCCGCTCATTGCATTTGATAACATTAGCTGTTTAAGCTTGCATTAATATCACCACACTGGATCACATTCACATCTTTCTCACACCACACAACATCTCCAACAATTAACCTTGTATATATATCCTCCACAACCTCAAAAACCTTCTCCATGTTGGCCTCAATGAAATGTATGTACCTCAAACATGCAACCACTAAATAGGTCGACACCAAATGCTTCCATGGTGGAAAGAAGTGAAGGCAGACCACACCAAGGGTTAACTAGGACCCAAATCTACACTGACATAGTTCACCATGCTTCCACAATCTCCACAATTAGTGCTAGCACACCAGGTTGACCAAACCTGCATTAACACTAACAAGCAACCACATACATGCCTCTCCAGGTATAAAAATAAAATGTGGACCACAAAGAAACACTTCATAACATCCACACAATGTATCAAAATATTCTAGCATCATCAGAATATTTTGCAACATGTGACTTGTTGAACACCCGAAATACTGAGAGGGGGTGAATCCGTATTCTCTGAAACCACTTAAAAATCTACAATCATTCCACATAACATATTCAATTTACAATAGGAAAGGAAGGAATGAAAACAACCATCAACATCACATAACACATGAACACCAGATTTTTACGTGGAAAACCCTAAATAGGAAAGACCACGGTGAGGATTAACTCAAAATATATTATAACCAGCTATAAGATATTACAAAAGTGCTCACTACAGGTGGACTCACTATCTGCTAAAAATAGAAAATATAGAAGATATTGTGGCACACAATCAAGATTTGAATTGTTATAGTTGCATCTAACATATGCATGAATTATAGTTTCATTGAAGCTCAATATACCCACTTCACACACTTCATACTGATATGTACTAACACTCTATTCTTCTCTGCATTCACCTTATACTCACATAATTCACATCAAATGAACATCGTTTTTCATCTCTATCACTAAAACACCAAAAAAGATCTTACATATATATCCGCTTCATCCACAAACACCTACAACATCAATTAGGTTGGCCTAATTAGATGTATCATACAAATTATATTTTGTCGGCTCATCATACACACATTAACGCTTTAGGCCATGATTCAAAACTTATAACAAATCAAAATAGGTTGGAATGGACCCATAATAGTTCCTACATAACAAACAATACTTATTTAAACTCTACAATACTCAACTTATTAGGTCGGCACCAGTAATGACCTAACAACAAAATTCATCAATTGTTTAACCTCAAACCAACACACAGACCTAAAAACTTCATGCCACTTGGAATATAGCCGCTATTGACACTTGTCAACATATCCAAAAAATTGCAAAGCTAGATACCAATCTATAGAGAGATGCGGATCCTCCAAAACATACATACTATACTGATAACATTGTAACTACCAAACTGAAAATTTTGTCATTCATATCTTCAACACCAAAAACTGAAACACTCTAAAATTATGGATTTAGACTCTTCTAACATCCAACAAAATTATCCCAAAATTGCAAAGCGAGATTCTACACAGTGGACCAATGTGGACCAAAATATTAGATGTCCTATACACAAGAAACTTTGTTTTGACACTTAGCTAATTTTCTCTTCATCTGCCTTCACTGGAACAAACCTTCTTGAAAATGTCCACTTGATAATCATTTTTAGACATGCTCAACCTATACAAACTAGTTTGCTTTGTGATCTTCATACCAAAATACAATGTTGACACCAATGACAACATTGGACTGCATATTGTATAACTTATACTTATACTCCATGCTCATGTTGTCGATAATCATATCAATATCAATGACAATCTTCTTATTCTTCCAATAATCTCCCCCTTTTTCATTGATGGCAACATGCCAAAACTGTTCTCCTGAAACTACTCTCCCCCTTTGACATCAAGGGAAAAGGGCGAATTATACTTACACATCTTCTCCCCCTTTACTAATATATGCATATATACAAATCCAAAAATCTACCGACTCCCCCTAAGGGTGCTATCTAATACTACCAGATCAAAAACTTGTAGTGGAAAATTTCCTTATACCATATGCATATGTATACTAAAATTTGAACAATGGACTAAATTGCATAAAATAGAAAAATATAGTTACCTGGAGGAAGAATTTGACTCTTGTAGCTTCTCTGGGTGAGCTTGCCACTCTTGCTTTCCTTCCTCCCAAATCTTCTTGGATAGGCCAAGCATTCTGCTTTGGGTTTCCAAATCCATCAAGATTTCTTCACCATCATCTAGAGTTCTAGGTATTAGTTTTAACTTTGAAGCATCAGGGCACTGTAAATAGGTATGAACTTAGCATTCACCAGATCCCTAAGATGACCAAATTGCATTATAATTTTCTCTTTCTGAACTTGCAGTTGGAAGAATTGCTCATGCAGATTCTCAATGGTAGACCTTGTGCTTCCATCCAAATATTGTGTCAAATCATAAGCACCAGAAGCTTTGTCAATTTGGGACTCAATAGAGTCCATCTCATCTTTTATGCTCTTTATAGAGTTTGACCATTTCATGTAGAATTAAAATAAAACTTTAGCTTTTGCCACACACTCCTGCAACTTTTAAGATTGTCTTGAAATTTGTTGTGTGCAACAACACACTTCTCTGTTATATCCAACAATATTTTTTCATTTATCTTTTGGTCCATTTCCTTCTCCAACTTCTCCTTTAATCCACTAGAATATTCCTTGAAGGAATCAAGTAAAAACTTTAGACTTTCCATACTGGATAAAGAGTTGTCAATGTCACTGGGTATGCTTTATTGTAACATCTTCACCACCTCATTGATCAGTTCTACAATTTTATGATGTGTCACTATAATTTCTTTTCATACAAAAGCATGAAACACATCACCCAATTGAAGCTTGTGCAATGGAGATATTTTGTCCATGTCCACATGCCCCTGTTGCATTGGAAGTTGCAATCATTGGGTAGACACTACTAGTTGAAACTTCAACTACATATTCAACAAATTTTTCAAAGGATCTCTGGAGGAACTACTCTCCAACTTTCTTTGTACTATCTCCTTCCTTCAAAGTCTTTTCTTTGTCACCAGTATTAATCGGTGTCTCCTCATCCTTCTTTTTATTATTGTCAGATGCATCCTCATCCCTCTTCTCCTCAGACTTTTGCTCATCACTCTTCTCTATATTTCCAGGCAAACCTTCACTACTAGATTCATCTTTTGTATCTGGATGCATATTTGTCTTCAATTTGCCTTGATTATCCTCCACACTTTCCTTAGATACTGGAGCAGGTGTGATATGTCTTGTAGTACTATATTACTCCTTTTGAGCTTCTACACCTATCTCTTTTGTAGTGGTGTTATCTCCTACTAGAGGAGTATTATTAGTTGCATCTTCAATTGCATAAAATTTAATAGTGGGGGCTTTGATGAGGAAGTTAGTTTGGACGTAGTGGTGTGGAGACATGAAAGGTTACCTAAATTGTGCCATTCCAGGAAGGGGGCTCTTCCCAAATGGCCAACCTGCACTGAAATTTTGCAATGTAGACATCCGACCACTCCAACAGTTTGTGATTTGGGGGCTTGAATATGAACGTGGTGGCAAGGAGGAACTAGGAAAGGATGGGCATAATTTTTTTGAAGGCTTGCGTACAAGGAGTCATGGTGGGAGATGGGAATTAGGACTTTGCACTAATGCAAGAGGGCAATGACGAATTGGAAGGAGGGTAGCGAATGTGAGTAAGTGGCATAAAATAGTAATAATAGGTAGTATGTAAGAGGTTTAATCCAATTTTGGCACTATAATAGAAATAGGTAAAGTGCAGTAAGGTTTGAGCCAATTTTGTAATACTAATGGCTCTATTTTTAGGATGAATGTTGAAAGGTCTGAGCCAATTTTGAAATGTGAATGGCTCTATAAATGGATGTAAATGCACTCACAAGCTTGTTAAGAGGCTCCAAATATAATTTTTTGCTAATCAATATATGTGTGTCTCCCCACAACACCACATTAACATATACAAATAAAAATAATTGTAAATTAATTAAATAAATAAACGAATAAATAAAATAATTAATTATTAATATATATTATTATACAATATATTTATTATTATTATAAATTTTTATAATGTAATTAAATTTGTATTATTATTTTATAATTATAATTATTTTATTATAATAAAATAATCATGCGTTATTATATATTTATTTTTGTATTTATTATTATTATTATATATGTGTGTAATGTAAATAATTATTATTACATTAGTTATATTATATTGTATTATTATTTTTTATTTAAAAAAAAAGAGGGTAAAAAATTTATTACATCCAAAAAATCAACAATACAAAGAAATAAGGGTCCAACAAGAAAACCAAGAAACCCCAGATCAACAAATAGCCATAAAAGTGTAGAACCCACAATAGGACCAAACAACAAGAAACATTATCCACCCATTTCCTCCAAGATTAACCTCTTAAGATCTTGGGAGGAGTCCTGGGATAAGTGCTAACAACCCTCAACCTTCCAACGACCAATCTGCTCAGAATCCCATTTGGCCTAACAATTAGCAACTTGTTCCACTCTCAAGGAATGTGAGTGAAGGAAACAAACTCAAGCATATAATTCAGCTATAGAATATGCCTAACAACAAAGGAAAGTTTTCAATTAACTCCATCCAACTTCTGCTTAGTCAACAAATTGACCAAGATTTGAGAGTCCGATACATAGATGATCTTGCACCAACCAAGAGCGCAAGCTCTCTCAATAGCAACCAAAATTGCCAAACCTTCCATGAAGGTGTTGGTTTGCAACCCCTTATGAATGTAAAAGAAGAAAATATCCTTTCTAGAGCTATCTCTTCCAATACCACCAATCCCAACAAGCCCAAGATTACCCCTTGAAGAGCCATCAGTATTGATATTTAGAACATCTGTTGAAGGAGGAGACCAACCACCATTTCTCCAAACCTTCATTTTAGCATGATGACCCCTTTGAACATAGAAAGAGTCAAACGCCAGACCATGCAGGCCCAAGCTATTCACAATCTCTTCATCTCCCCTCTCTATAGGAAAATACACTTCATAGTTAGCTTCCACAGTCTCCTGAATCATGCCAACAATTCTTTACCAAACCTAGTGAATCATTAGCTTACTTTCATGAAAAAATCTACGATTCCACTCAAGCCAAACATGCCAGAGAATAAAAGAGACCAATATTCCAAACAATCCTTTTTCAGAGGCCTCCCTAGACTACTCCAAAATTCAATCAATGAAGAAGTGTGAACACAAGGGTGTTTCCAGATACCCCACCAAAGGTGTCAAATAAGCTTAGAAAAAGGGCATTGAAATAAAAAATGGAACAAATCCTCCTTGCAGTAGCCACAAAGAGCACATACAAATGGAACCTGAAAACCTCGCCTATGAATATTATCCCAAGTTAAGCATCTATTCCAAGCTAAAGTCCACAAGAAGAAACTAGACTTAGGCCAAGAAAACTTATTCCAAACATTTTTCCACCATGAAACTTCCAACCCCTGGTACTTTCAAGAAATCAACTCCTGATAACCACTAGCCATCATGTAGACCCCCTTAGGATTAGGGGACCAAGCTAAAATATCCCTCTTATTGATTGAGCTGAACTCTCTACTAGCTAGAATATTGCTTAGCTCAACATGATCCTCTTCTGAACCACCAAAAGGCCACTCACTAGGGTCCTTCCATCTAGACACTTCCACCTACCCACAAAAATGAGTAGATTTGAAATCCTCAACCTGGGACCAACAAGCCTCTAGGAAGTAATGAAAAAGATCATGCATATTAGGATTCATGGTCATGATTATCGAAAAACCATCCCAAGAGTCATACCAAAAGAGAGCTTCAGAGCCCTTGTTGTAAACCCAGAACAAACCATCCTTTATCAGCTTAGCTCCTTTTTAAGCATTTCCCAAATCATCTAGCCTTTACCCAAAAGGGAAACCAAGGAACCTCCTCCTTTGCCACCCCCTTCAGGTAATTGTTAGAAATAACCATGGCCTAGACATGGTCTTGTTCAATGCACCATATTCAATAGATCTTGGAAAATAAAGCCAAACTAGTAAGGCTAGCTTGCCACAACCCAAGGCCTCCAAGTTGTTTTGGTATGCAAATGGTCTCCCACTTCACAAGACTCCAATTTGAGGATACCAAGCTATCAGCCCACAAAAATTTCCTAGCAATAGAGTCCAAATCCTTATTAAAGCTTGAAGGAACCACTTGAAGCATACACCTATAATTGGGAAGAGCCTACACCATTGAATTTAGAAGCAACACCCGACCCACAAAGGATAACCACCTATGAGTCTAGTGGTTCACCTTCACATGAAAATTATCATAAATATTCTGCCAAGAACCCATGGGAAGTGTACCAGTGGAGAGAGGAATGGTAAGATAGGTTAAAGGAAAATGGTGAATTTGAAATCTTAGAATACAGGTAATCCATTGTTGAATAGGAACATGAGTGTTGAAGAAGAATACACAATATTTACCTTCATTGATCTGTTGTCCTAAAGTTGTGAGGTAAATGTCCAAAACCTTGCAAATATTAAAAACCTCTTTGACTTTAGCCACACCCATCAAAGTGGTATCATGAAAAAATTGCAAGTGCGATTGAGGAGGTAAGCCATTACCCTAGTTCCACCCTTGGATCAAACCTTGATTAACATGACTCTTAATAACTCTCCCTACACCCTCAACCAAGAGAATAAATAAGTACAGAGACAAAGGGTTCCCTTGAAGAAGACCTCTAGATTCCCCAAACAGGGAGGAAGGATCCCCATTATCCAGTAAAAAGAAGAAGGTGGTCGTGATACAATTCATTACCCATATAACCCACTCCTCAACAAAACCAAAAGCACCAAGCACTTTCTAAAGAAAGGACCATTTGACCCTATCATAGGCTTTTTCCATGTCCAATTTGATAAACATAGCTTTCTCTTTTGAGGTTGCCATAATAGTTTCACTCGAGATGACCACTCCGTCCAAGATTTTCCTGTCGGCCACAAAGCCCCTTGTTCCTGAGAGACAAGCTTGTTAATCCGCCGCTTCAGTCTTTCCACAATCAACCTAGATAGAATCTTATTGACCACATTACAAAGGGATATGGTCTTGAAAAAAATTAGCCTATCAGCCCCATCACATTTGGTGATGAGGGAAAGATAGGTATAGTTCATAGCCTTCAACATCTATTTGTTCCCTTGAGATTCACACACCACCTCTAATAAATCAAAATTTACGATTTCGTAGAATTCCCTAAAGAATTCTATCGAAAACCCGTCAGGCCTAGGAGCCTTCCCTTTCTTCATCTGAAAAATAGTAGCCTCCAATTCTTCTAGAGAAATTAAGCTCATGAGGTTCTCATTCATTTCCATAGAAACCAGAGAAGGAATACAAGCAATGATATGATTTTCTTCCTCCCTCACATTAGGGGAATTCTCCCTAAAAAAAGTGGAAAAATACTGAGAAGCCTCACTATAAATATCCCCTTGAGAGGTTAGATGATCACCCCTAGAATTCACAAGATAAGGAATTGAATTACCATGTCTCTTGGCCTTCACAAAGTTGAAGATAAATGCAGTGTTTCTATCTCCTTCCTGCAATCACTCAACCCACACCTTTTGTTTCCAATAAATCTCTTCTTGTAGCTCACACTCCTCCAGAGCTTTCAAAGCCTTTGACTCCTCCCTAAGAGATTCATCAGAAGGGCCATATTCCCTAATCCCTTGGGTAATAGCATATAAACTATCTTGGGAAGTAGCCTTAGCATGAAAGATATTGCCAAAACATTGCCTATTCCACCTCTTGAGCTGATACTTCACAAATTGTAGTTGCTTGACAAAAGAATACATCATCATGCCAAAAGGTCTACCTTGGTGCCACCATTCAACCATATGATCCTACAATGACTGATCCCACAACCACATAAGTTGAAACTTGAAAGATGGATTTCAAGCAACACGAGACAATGAATCATAAAGCTTAATTGGCCAATGGTCAGATCCCCTCCAATTCAGAATCTCCAAACTAGTAATCCAAGATTTTCCAATCCAGAAACAAGACACCAAAAACCTATCAAGCCTCTCAACAATACAATCCTTACCACACCTCCTATTATTCCAAGTAAATTGACCATTACCAAGTTTTATATCCACCAGATTTAAGGAAGAAATACTATCTTTGAGAAGAAAAGCAGATAGCTCCAACCTTAGTATTCCTCCCCACTTTTCGTTCAACTCAGTAATATCATTAAAATATTTGAACAACAACAATCCAAAGATATAGAGGAGTAGTGTTATGAATAAATCGAATATGAGACCAAAGATGTTGCTTTCCAGGCAAGTCGGTTAGGGCATAAATATTCGATAAAAGAATAGTCTCTCTAGATTCTAGACTCGAAGCAACCACATAAATATAAAACTTACTAGAAAACGACCAAAGAGGGCAGATATTCAATGGGTCCCATAAGAAAGAAACACCCTCATCATTACCTTGTGCACCAATATACTGACATTAGCCCCGCACCAAAGTTTTTGCACCAAACTACACATACTCTCCATATAAAGTTTAGTTTCCTGAATAAATAACATATCTAGTGAATGACTTCACACAAAATCACAAATAAATTTTTGTCTACGACTGTTGTTTAAGCTCCTCACATTCCATGAGAGAATAATCATCTCTAAGATTTGGAAAAGTTGGAGTCAAGAGTTTTGACAGACTCTGACTCCACCAATGTATCACCCATCATCTTTATTTTATCCAAATCCTTCTTTTGCCCAACCTTGGAGGATTTCTCAGTAATCCCTTTCTTTGGATTTTTCTAAAGAAGCCTTAACGGAAGAGAAGACTTATTTCCTTTCTCTGAATTAGACACCATATTCTATAGAGGGGAAGTGTTCACAACCTCAAGCCTTTCCATAGCAACGGGGTCCACAGAATTAGTCAAAACCATGAGGTTTAGATCTGTAACCATTTGAGCAAGTGTCATATCACTCTCCTGAATGTTCTAAAAATCATCAAACTTAGTGCCCTCCTGAACCAATTCTAAGACACTTGGTTCCAGAGCCATCATACTAGGGTTCACCTCCTACTAGCTAAGGTCATCCAACAAATCAAAGCGATTGAAAATTTCTTCCTCTCGTCTCTCCTCGAAGTTCTTTTCTGACTTTGATTCCTATTACTGGGCTTGATAGGAATAAAACCTTCCTTATCTGCCACATCACTTGAAATAGGAGCCTTGCCTTTATCCTCCTTAGAAGTATTATAAGGAGGTTCGTTAGGATGGGGCTTTGAAGAGCGAAACCTAGAACATCTTTTTTGTAGATGGCCATACTCATGGCACAACCGACAACAAAAGGGGAGAGCCTCGTAGTCAATCTATTGTACCCATGAAGAAGAACTCACACAAATTTCCAAAGAATCTGGAAGAGGATTACTCAAATCTATTTCAACACAAATGCATGCATAATTAAGTACCTTTTTATCTTGCATTTGCTAAGGACCCACCGATTTTCCTAGCAACAGAGCAACCATATGCATAATTTTGTTTTGTCAAAATTCAAACGAGAACCAAGGGAGGAACAACCATACAAGAACATGATTCAGAAGCTCCTCTGAAGGGTTAAAACTAGTATGCCATGGCTTGATGAACAAACCAATCTGGTAATGAAAATAAGCCCCCCCTCAAAAACTTTATTATGATCAACCATGCAATTAAAAACAACCATAAAAAAATTGTTGGCCATCAACACCACCTCCATTTCACCCTTAGGGTTCCATATAAGTCTAGCCCAGGACTCTAAAAATATAAGAGACACACATCCCCATGAACTTGCATATTAAAGCATGCTTCGAAAAATACTCAACATCCTCTCCAATTGAGTCAAGTTGAATCACCAGGATTGGCCTATCCTAGCTCCTTTCCAAACATCGAGATATGAGGACCTCTAGATGGAGCCATCCCCTCCACCCCAAAAGCTTTATACAAGAAATTACTATCAACAACAAGCTTTGATGAAGACAAAGAATTTTCACGCAAAGATGCTCAAAAATCCATATTTTGTTTAAAGTTAATCGCTTCACCTGAAGCCATTGATGACATAAACAAAGAAAAGGAACCTCCTTATGCCTTCCCAAAACCTGCCCCACTATGTAGGCATTGAACAAAAAATCCACACAAAAAATTATAAAAAACCCAAACAAATCCCCCCTAAATGTAGAAAAACCCACCCCTTGCTGATAAACGCCCTTTGCTCATTGAACGCCTTCCCCACACACACATGTAACAACAATATGGGATATGTAGGCCACAAACCTGCATCCACTTTGCCCGCATGAACACCATCAAATTTTCCTATTATTATATATTTATTATTATGTAAATAAATTTATATTATTTTTTTATAATTTTATATTAAATTATAAATTTTATATTAGTTTTAGAAGATTACAATTATTAAATTATTTGATATATTATTATATATTTATTATCATATAATTATATTATATTATGTTATATTATTATTCTATTATATTATTGTAGTACTATTATGATATTAAAATTATTTTGTTATTATATTTTATTATTTATAGATTAATTGTTGTGTTACGATTTTTCTATATTGAATGGATTAACAATAATATGAAAATATAATGAAGACATTATATTATTTATATAAATAGTAATTACATGACAAATGTTACAATACTGTTAAATTAAGTATTTTCTAATAATTTTAGCTTATTTTCTTTTGCTTATCTTCTTGCAATATGTTTTCTTTTTTCTTTTTTTCATTTTTTCATATCTGTCATATGTGAATGTTGACATAATTCTTAGTTCTTTATAAGACTTTACATGAGAAAGTGTCACAATTGTCAATCCAATTCTTTTAGTCGGTCCTATATCAATAGTGGCTTTTTAAAGAGTCAATCCTTGTGACTTGTGTATTATTAAAGTCCAAGCTAATCGTAATAGATTTTTTTTTGTGCTACCAATTTGAATTGTTGTAATTGAAACTATATGTGGATTGTGATCTTGAAAAGGTATTCTAGAGTAACTATCAAATCTTAGAAGTACATATGTTGGTGGTTGTGGAGGTCCAATTCTAGGTTTGTGTACAATATTTTGAATATATCCAAGAGTTCCATTTACAAGTCCTACTTCTATCCATATGTTTGACGTTAGTTTGATGTTAACATTACTCTTGCATTATTATTGAGTAATAACTCCATATTGATTTCATCATTTCCACTTCTATCTATGACACTAATACTTCCAACTTTTGTTGCAATGCTTTGTGCAAGTGGATTTGATAATAAAAATAACTTTTTCCTGTTATGACTATGATAATTATAATTTGTTGAAAAAAAATGAACATTGTTTTGAAATTCTTCCTTCTTCATTGCATTGAGTTTTGCATTTGATCTTTTTGTAAGTAACAATCAATCATCAGTTGTATGGTTTGCATCCCTTATATTTTTTAGGGTTTGACGAAACCTTAGTTGTTCATTGTTTTGTCCATCCTATTTAAAAATATGATCTAAAGTAACCATTATTTTGAACTCCTAGAGTTGTTTTTCTCGCCTTATGGTTTCATATGGTGCTATGTAATTGAATGGAGGTAATTGTGCCAAATCATCAACTAAAATTATTGATACTCCTTGTTAAAAAAATTTATATAAATATAAATTGATAATTATGTAATCTATAAATTTAATTATAATAAAAATGAATAAAATGTATTGTAATATATGGTACATAATGTGAGTAATTCTAATAGAAAAATTACCTCCAAAACTTTTTTTACCATTTTTGGGAAATGCTTGTTGAAGTCGAGAATCTATGCTTTTAAGTAACCTCTCTTTGAGAAAAATAATTTCTTCTATCAATGTGTATTTGACATGTGATATTTTCTCCTGGAACATTGTAAGTCTTGTTCCTTCTAGTTCATTGAAATCTCTTATTGGTATTCTTAAGTTTGAATGAATTGTTGACACTCTAATGTTGAATGTTGCAACTCGAATTGGTGGAAGTAGAAGCAAAGGAGAATGATTGGGGAAAATCAAGATTTCTAGTGCTTGAGTAATGACAATAATTAAATATGACTTACCTATTCTAGCAATGCCTTGAATTATCATATATATATGGGTAATGTATTTTGGCATGTGTGGTGTGACATGATGATGCTTACTAATTTACGTTGTTTGTCATTGGATTTCCCTAGTTCACATATTGTGGAATATCATCATGAATAAGGCAACCATTAATCTTCAAGTTTGTAATTAAATTTATTGCTTCATTTGTGTATTCTTAACCAAGTTGTTGATGCCTTAGCCAATTTTGGCACACATTGGAAATTTTCCAAATGTTGGCATTCTTTAGGGAACCTACCACCTAGCATTCAGGGTATAATATTGAAGGAAAAAACCCCTTACTTGACCCATGATGATAACTAATCAAGCGCTTTGTTGGATTTTCTGGGGGGTCCACATGCTTGTCTTTTGGGCTATGTGGACAAGTTTTAAAGATGAGGTGGATAACAAGTGACATAATTTAAATTATGAGACGAAGCCCGTTTTGAAAAGGGATTTCATGGGATGTTGTGGTGGGTACTTGATGATTAAGACTAAGTTGGATCGTACCTTACGTAATCTCCTTTTGGGGATTATGTTAAGCCATCATATTTTCAATTTTTTTGATTTTGATTTTAATGTGACCAATAATTATGAGATCAAGCTCCTAATTGATTCTATCTTGTCTGCTATTTTGTCTCCCCTTCTGAAAGCTAACCTTTTTGGTGTCTCTAAATTTGGCCTCACGGCCATCTTGCCTAGATTTTTGTGTATTTACTACATGGAAGGCAAACCTTCCATTCCCATCATGTCCTGCTTACTTAGCCGAATGTGTTTGAAGATTCTCATTTATGATTCTGCTAAGATTGCTTTTAGGAAATTACTTCCTCAAGCGTGCGACTTGTCCATTGCTTTGATTATCAAAGGCTATCATTTTTGGCTTAAAATCCTACATGTGCGGGTGATTCATCACCTTTCTATTTTCTCTAACCTTTTATTTTCTCAGGGTTTCTGGTTATTTTGTGTGCAAAGTGACATTATGGGTGGTGATAGGGTGCAAACTGAGCTGGACAACTACGGTGAATTTCACAAAGATCCGTTGGTGTGGCACATATGTGTTGAGGGAGGTCTTGCTCCATTGATGGAGAGTCTGGTGAGCCATGACACAAATCTGTCTGTGCAGTTTGTCATCTCTTGGAAAGATCATCATGTGACTTTGGGTGGTATTTCCTTTAATGTGACTAAGGAAGTGATTGCGTAGGTGAGAAGGCTCCTGTGTACTGGTATGAAGCACTTGAAGCACACTAAAACTTAGGATAATGAAAGTATGAACACGTTTTTTGTGGGGAATGAGGAGTTGGTGTGTAACCAGTCGAGTTTTGAGTGGGAGGCTCTACCTCAACCATGGAACCAAGTGTGCCTCGCCTTGATGAAGTACATGAATCTAGAAGGAAGATTCAAAACCTACTATTTCCTCACTTCCATTTGCTTTATGCCCACCCAAACCAATATTTGTTGTTTGTATTGAAGAGATTGAGCCTCCCATTGTGACCAATTTATCTTTGGCTGAGTCCAAAGGCCCCATCAGGAAAAACCACCCGGTCCTTGTTGGTACGCATAAACCCAAACCCGCTGCTAAAAAGCTTAAGGGGTATGTGGGTGTGGTCCAGACTAGTGTGGCGACTAGTCTTTGTGAGCTTAAATCAACACCTGTTAAGACTGCTAGCAAGCCCGCCCTGAAAAAAAAAGGCAAAGAGGAAGGGAAGAGTTTGAAGGAGCCTCCGAGAAAAGGTAAAAATGTAGTGGGAAAGGACTCTAAGGGGGATACGGTGGTCATAAAGACGGTGGTGACTGGTGGCGATACCATCATCTATTGCTCTGGTAGGCTGGCCAAGAATAGAAAAAATGTGCAAGTGAAAGACTTGGATACAGAAGAGTAGTCTGACAACAAAGATAATAGGGATGAAGAGGAGTCTGAGAGTGAGGAGGAGGAGTATGCTAGAGGGCCCAACACCATTCCTGAAATTGGAAAAGTGCAAAAGGAGGAATCGACCTCTTTGTCTTTGGACCTGTTGGATGTCAAACCTGCTGATACTAGCAAGGATGCAGTTGGGAGGGAGGCGCTCTATGTGCTACAGGAAAGATTGGATAAGTTGGACAAAAAATTATGTGGTTTGACCCACTTCACGGTTAAGCTAGTCCACTATGTTACTAGCACCCTGTCGGCGGTTATGAAGGATGAAATGGACAAGAAGAATGTTGAAGATCCTCAGGAATGGGTCAGAGATGATGTTGTTAATCTCTTGTCAAAGAACCGGGAAGATGTTAGTTATTCTGTTGGTCATCCGTTGTTTGTCCATCTGCTGTTGGTCCGTTGTGTTAGTTTTTTGGATATGTTTTTTTGATGTTTTTTGGTCTTGAACTCCTTTGGCCCTTGCGGCTCTTTGTGAAAGGGTACAACACCCTATAAATGCTACTTACCTAATCAAAAACCTTCAAATCCATCCCACCAATTTGTCTATTTATCGATATCTCTTTTTCCCAACATATTTATTTTTGAAACTTGTAAAATTCTACCATGATGAAATCTAAATATATTTCCCA
Source organism: Sequoia sempervirens (assembly GCA_007258455.2). Classification (NCBI taxonomy): domain Eukaryota; kingdom Viridiplantae; phylum Streptophyta; class Pinopsida; order Cupressales; family Cupressaceae; genus Sequoia; species Sequoia sempervirens. The sequence goes on along the minus strand of VDFB02096395.1, from coordinate 65,800 downwards.
TTCATTTTTTGAAGTGGTGGCTTGAGCATTTTCATTTCCTTCATATTCAGAACAATTGATTTTTTCAATGCTCTCTGCTAGTATTGCTTGTTCCAAATGCCATTGGTTATATTTGAAACCCTCCCACTTTTCCACTATGGATTCTTTGTTATGCCCAATACCTCTTTGAATGTCTCGAAATAGTTTGTAAAGTAGCAATTCAAAAGTGAAAAAATCTATCCATTTGCTTGAGTGACGTGTAGGAATGAAATGGAATATGGGAAACACTCTTACAATAGCTGCATTTTTCTTGTATTCCATTTATTTTCTCCTTTTCTTTTACAATTATATATCCATGATTTTGTTGCATCAATTAGTGACATAGCTTCTATATTGAAAGAACTTTTATGTATGCACCAATGAAAGATATTGTTTGTTCTTCTTTGTAATATTTTTCATTTACAACTACATGTTTGAAGACCTCATATGATACATTTAGGTTGACAAATATTCTATTGCTCTCTAACAATGGAAGTTCTAAAAGAATGTGACTTGTTTCTTAGGCCTTAATATCCCTTTTTATTATTGTCTGTGAGGAGCTTCTTGTAAGCTTTTACGGTTGAATTATTTGGGTTTTCAATATTTTCAAGACACATTAACATCTGGTCCTATGTTTCAAAACTCTCGGATCCCACAACACTGGTTTACAATTTTTGGCCAAATTGGACATTGAACTGATTTTTTTTAACTAAATCTTCACTTTCGAGCACCTATAACGGCTAAACTAAGAGGAATTTGAAGATGATGCAAACTTGTGATTTGTGAAATTTTTTCTGTAGATTCTAAATATATATTTTTTCAAAATTTTTGGAATCAGATTGCTCTTCTTTTTCCATCTCCTTCGAAAACTAGTTTTTATAGTAAACACCATTTATAAAGAGTGATGTTATTGGCTAACACATAGTTTTTTTTTATGAAGGATAAAATTCTATATATTTTGAATTTAGATTCGTAACTACGATATCTAGTGCATGGAATTAGTTCCACAGTATTTCATTGAATTTTTTTTCTTAATTAAGTTTCAAAGTCAAACCAGTTACAATTCAGACATGATTTACTTGGCTAAAACATAACTTTTTTTGTATGTATCAAATTCTTTTTGTTGTTAGGGACATCAATATCTATATGGATATTTTTCATTTTTTTTTTGATAATCTGCTATTTTTCCACATGTGCAAAAACAAAGAGCTTTATTTTCGGTGAAAACCTACATTCATAAGAAATAAAAATAAATATAATAATCAAATTAAATATATTTAAAATCATAATTTTTGGGAAGATTATAATAAGGACTATATATTTACAAAAAATAAATTTTAAATGAATTCATTTAATCCCCCAAAAGGTAAATCAAAACTGGTTTTTTATCAGCATTTTGATAGGTGTAAAGGAGACTTCATTATAGGTATGGTTTAAAGCTAGAGGGGTCCTATCCAAGGAGGTTTGATCTAAGGTGGTTTGATCAAACCCTCTTCAATTAGAATCCTTTAAATGGAACTTTTCAAGGCTTAAATCATTATATTTTTTAAAAATATGTGATTTTAGCAAAAATCAGAATGTCCCAAAAAGTGTAAACCACTATTGTGGGATCACTACTTCTACTTTCTCTTTTATGCTTTTCCTGCATACTTTGCAATATATTTAATTACAACATGTTTTGACAAAATAGGTTGTCAATCAATATCTTCTCTCCATAGTTGAACTATGTATTGATTATGTGAGTTAAGTTTGTCATCATTTCTTCATGGTGCAATTTTTTTTCACTATTTAGTATATCTTCATACTCTTTTGATCCTTCCAAATTTAACGGCCATGGAGCATATACCTTATTATCATTTGAGTAACAAAATTATGATAAATTTAGTATTTTAGTACAATAATATAATTTTGTACATAAATTGAAATAGTAATAGGTATTGATATATTTATGTACAAACCATTTTTCCTCATTTCTTTTATAGGAATGCACCTTCTTTACACATCATATGTCTCTCCATGGTATTTAGTATCTCCTCATAGTCATTGTCAATTTTTTTCTTCGAGTTGTCTTGTGTTTTTAAACATGGATTTGTTGAGAAAAATTATGGAATTCCAACAATATAATATTTGATGTGTAAATTCGTCGTAATATTTAAAACAAATATTTGTAGATAATTATACATATTATATTTAATTATTGTAGGCATACCTATATGTTTGGTTGATAGATATCTTGTCTATGATTCCATTCATGAACAATATAGTGAAAATAAGTTTTATCATTTCTTTGTTGTTCTTCATTAGTTTAATTAATATTGTCTACATTTGGTGCACCTTGCATCCATATGAATCCATGAACATGTGTTGATCCCCTATGTTTCTACTCGTATCTACAGCAATAGTCTTTCACATTCATTTCCTTTTGAAGTATCTCTTTTCTAAAAAATGAGTGGCATAAATGCATGTATTGTGCAACAATATGAGGGTATTTGATCACATTTTGTTTCCAAAAAATTTGTGCTTCTCATGGAGTGCTTGGCAATGTCCTAGACATTAATGCATGCAAATCTTCCCAATACAAATTAGCTACACTCAAGGTGAAAAATATTGTAGGGTTAGTGTTAGGGTTAGGATTCAAATTAGGGTTAAGATTAGGGAATAAGAATAGGGAATAGGATCAGGGTTATGGTTAGGGTTAGGGTTGGAATAGGGGTTAGTTAGTTTTAGGGTTAGGGTTGGAATAAGGGTTAGTTAGTGTTAGGGTTAGGATTAGGCTTTAGGTAAGGGTTATGTAATAGGGTTAGGGTTTGATATAAGGTTATTGTTACAGTTAAGTTATGGTTAGAGGTAAATTGGGTAAATTGAATATACTTCTCCACATTAGAGGTTACAAAATAATGTGTGCTATTGGGTACCCTCTGAACTGTGGGTTACAAAACACAATGGGTTTTGAAGCCTACAATTTCTCATACCCAAACACATTGGCATGAAATGGTGATGTTATTTCAAATGCACATGTAAATAAGTACAGTTATGAATATCTTATAAGAAATTTGAGGTGTCAAAACATTCTTTGGTTTTCAACTTGCATGTTAATGACATAGGGGTTTAACCTTCAAAGTACATACTTCATATTGCATTCACTACCTACTATAATAAATTGCATGCTTTAAAATACACCGTGTTTAATAACCTACACTTTGTCATACCCAAACACACTATGTTGAAATGTTGTCATTATTTGAAATGCATATGTAAATAAGGAACAACTAGTATAGTTAGGAATATCTTATGTTTTGTTCAAGTAAACTATAAATGTTTAATAAAAAATATGACATGGTTTTGAAAACTAAAGGCCATTATGCAATAAAGGTATGACAATTGTAAATACTATATATGTACATAATAGAATAGAATAATCACCTTTTGAATTGCAGCAAGGCCAATATTTAATATATGATGAAAAGGACATGTATTTCTTTAAATTCTAACAAAATGTACAACAAGCATTTGCATATAGCAAATGAAATGAAAAGATTCTTAATATGAAACCATCAATTCAAGGTTTTTAACATTGTTAAAGATAGAAATAAATACATAAAAAACACATCAAGATATTAACAACATAGAAATATATCACATAATGATTGCATATAAGTTCATTGTTGGAGTCGCCATGTATTACAACTTGTTATAAACATATATGTTTGTCTTGCTAATTAGTATATAAAGGAAAATATTAAAACTTCACAATTCATGAGTTGTCAATTTGATAATATATAAATGAATAAAATATTATATATAATATAGTATATAATATAATAAATAATATAATATATATATATATATATATAAATATATAATACAATACAATATAAATATAATAAATAATATAATATATATGGATATAAATATTACCTAGTATAAATAATATATTATATTATATAATACAAATATTATATTATATTATATTATATTAGAATATAATATAAATAATAGAAGATATTTTTCTTTTGCTCTCTTGTCCAATTGCATTCTTAAAAAGAAAAGGAAATAAAACTTAGGGTTTAGCATTGAGGATTGTGGACATAAGAGTTTCTCTTGTTTATTTTCATTCTTGTTAGATTAAATTGCCTTAGAAAAAAGAAATTAGGGTTTTGACAATTACACTTTTTGTTTCTTTTTAATTTAAAGTTTGAAAATCGCCTTTTTCGTATTGGCTATGTTTCTAGAATCAAACACATGCAAGATTCCAAGGTTTACATACAAGAATAAAGAATATGTTTAATACATTCCATGGAACGAAGAAAAGACCAACACTTGTCAACCAAAACTTGGAAGGTAGAGAAATATAATTTGTATATGCAATCATCCCTATTTAAGAGCACAACCTACCAGAGAAGGCCACATCCCCACACAACTTAATTATTAAATAAAAATTTAGAATATTCAAATGCATGCATGCATTCCACATTTAGAGTTGCATGTCTTCCAAGTTTCCTTCACCCTTAATAGATTAAAGTAGCAATTGTAGGGGAAAGCTATGACATTGGGTGAAAAAACTACTTCACGTGGGAAGGTTGTAGGTAGGGATGCTTCACTTGCTTCCCACACAAGAGCAAAGTTGTTTTTTCATGGGAGTTATATTGGTCCTAGAGTGTATAGAAAAATTTTCTATAATGAGCCATGACAATGTTGTGTGACTGTACATTTATTGATGTAGTAAGGTGACTTAAAATTTTCCACTTATGATCAATTTCATAGATGCTACTAATATTTGCATTTTTTCTAAAGGTCTTCATCATTGTGCACTTGTTTGGAACTTACTTCAACAAATTAGATCATGGATTTGTTCATCTTTCCTCTATGACTGGAGTGATTTCTCTCATTTTCTATAGGAAAAATGAATTTGAGGAGCTCTATATTCAAACAACTGCCATAGGCATGTTGTTAGAACTTTTGTTTTTCTAATTTTCTATTGACTGCCCAAACATATAGAGGTTCCTATTGCCTGCATCAAGCCTAGAAACTTTCATGGTATTCATATGGACTATAATCTCAATATTGGTAGCATAAAACATTGTAGGAGCAAGTGTTGGAGACATGTGTTGGCAACTAATGGCACCAAACATGAGTCAATATGGGGATGGGTATGAGATTGCTTTGTCTAAGAATCCATCTACAACAACTAACATTGTCACTCAGGCTCATAAGATGACTATGAAGAAGGTAAAGAAGGTACACGCCCACAAGAAGGTAAAGGTGACACAAAAACTCAAACATAGGCTAAGCTTGAGATTGGAGTTGGATGTGTATATATATGTAATCATTCTGTGTTAGGAAGCCTATTGTTGAAGTTTTTCCTAAAAGAAAAGCTAGTCTTCGGGACCTTAGACCCTCTCATGAGATGACAATAGCCTTCTCACATTAAAATATTGTCATTAAAACCATCATCTAGAGTCATATTTCCTAAACACTTCACAATTTCCAACAAGTAATATGTTTTTATCTCTTTCGATTCATGCTTTTGAATAAGCTAGGATCTTAGGTAAGATCTAGAACAAAAGAGTCCTGCATATTAGATCTTGGTTCCACTCTTGTATTTGGTTTTTAATTGGTGAATATTGATATTTTTATATTTACTTTTCCCTTGTCATAAATAGATTGAAGAAGCAGTCGTAGGGAGAGTGGTCTTGGTTCATCTCATTTTGAAAAAAATTGGATTTGGTTGGATTTCATAATATTTTTCCTACAAATTCTATCTATTTTTTTCTCATTGACATGGTTACAATAGAACACAATTCATACAAAATCTTGAGGTAAGTCACTTGCCATGGTTTCAATGAGGTTTTTATGCGTTGGATGAATCAATTTATGTTGTGTTTTATTTCATTCTAAAACAATTATATTGTTATTTGTTCAATGAAGGCATTGGGTTTTGTTGTTTTATCTATGGTTGTTTCATATACAATTATAGGTCAACTACAATCTTTCTTTTGATCATGCTTCAACTTGCAGTATTTGACTTGTGACTTCATAACTTTTATGATTTGTAGGTTTCCTCTCAAATGCCTCTTTGAACTATCACTTATCATAGCTATGAAGAAGAATTTAGTGAATTATATGAGTTGTAAGTTGAGAATTCCCTAAGCTAGTATTCTAGAAATAGAGTCAGTGCACTTGACCATGGAGGGCATGCATTATAAATAACATAATGGTCCTTTTAGTTTTGATATGGATCCCTACAACTACAAATGTTTGATATATATATTCATCAGACATAAGGAAAATATTATGATGAAATGATAGGACTTAGATTTTTTTTTTAATATCCTACAGCAGAAAGTAATAAATAGAGAAAGAGAACCGTGGATTCTTCAAACTTCTATCTCTAGAGCATCCTAGTCTCCTACAAATCTTATATTTTCTTTTCAATTTTCATTCTATTTGCAGACTCGATGGGGGTTGATGAACAATGTAATGTCATGTTAATGCTCGATACAACTGTGAGAGTTAATGAATCCACGAGAGGCGGTTAAGCCATGTCACGAACCTGAGCGCTATGTTGCACAAGACAAGGAGACGAAGGGTGCACACTGGTGCAGGAGCACCATTGGTGCAAAATTGTCAAGTCAAGTTCATAAGGTGTAGGCTTTAGAGGTTTTTGAGTTTTGTTTAAAATAAGGTCTATAATACCATATGTTGATGTAATTGGTCATTTTTGGTAGTATTTAGGGGTCTAGGTGGTAGAATTTTCAAATTGTGCAAAAAGTGCTAAGTTGCCAAATTAACAAATAGTGAAGGGTTGTAAAAGTGTATTTAAGAGGGAGACCAATGATCACCTCTTTCAAATGTTAGTTTGGGAAGTTGAAGAGGTTTTTTCTTGGTAGGAAAAAGTTTAAATAGCATGATATACTTGAATGGAGGTTGATCCTTGGATTGGAAAGAAGAATTTGATCAATAAAACTCAAAATTTCTCCATTTTTTTGTATTTTCCAGTATAGCAATAGTTTGTACAAGCTGTACAACATATTTTTGATTCATTTCTTTGTGAAATAGAATAGTATATTGTTTCTTCTCTCATTTGAATCCATTTTGAGGTTTTTCTATTAAGTTTTGTGTGATTTATCTTCAGATTTCTCTAACCGACTGAGATAGGGTTTCTTGTAAGTTTGTAAGCTTCAAGCATGTATTAAATCCATCCCACCTATTGTAAGGCTTGTAACTCGGTGGGATGGATTGGAAAAAATACGTTTTTAGTGGGAGAATGTTGAACTAGAGTAGGGGAGGTCTGGAAGTGGATTGGGTGTGAAACCCTATGAGGAAATGTTGAGTTTTCCTTAAGAAAAATGAGGTTTTGATAATCAAATTGAGTTTCTGAGTTGGGCAGCATTATTTTATGTTGGGTTGAGCATGTGTAGATGATTTTAGACTGGTTTGAACAATTGATAGGTCCTAGAAAGGTTGGGAAGTGCTACTTTCAATAAACCCTAGGGTTTCTAAGCCTAGAGAGAGGGTTTTATGGTTTGGGTAATAAATGATTTAATATCTGAAAAATAATGATGGAATCTAAAGTTTTGACATGTATAAAGTACTTCCCCAAGGTTTCAAGTGTTTTGGATAAGGTTTGAAGGCGGCCCCTTTGGAAAACTGGGCTAATTTGAGCCCTAAAAGGCGTAGAAAGCCTGGTTTGAGCAATTTGTTGCAAAGTAACTTTTGGAGATTGTTTGATATGTTGAAAGGATCTGTAATGGGTCCCTGATGTGTGTTGTGTTGTGAGTTGAAAGGATGTGTGAGTAAAATTATACCCGATTGAGTGACTTTGATATGCTACACAGAAATAGTGTGAACTTGCTGAATGAAGAGATTCAGATGAAATTGTGAATTGACAATTGTGTTTGTTGTTTGGAATTGTGCTTGGTGAGTTGCAAGCCTCCCCCTATTGTATCACACACCTTGCAACAATCCACCCTAGCGCAAGCGAGGGGTTCGAACCCGTGACCCAATACCAATTGTTGCACACAATTGTCGTTACACCAAAAGATCGACATGTTAATGCATGATACAACTGTGAGAATTAATGAATCCGTAGGAGGTAGTTAAGCCATGTCATGAACCCAAGCGTTGTGTTGCACAACGCAAGGAGACCAAGGGTGCACACCTTGCAACAAATACATATATGCATATGCCAACAACAGAGATTGCATTAAGAGAAAATTTATGGCAATTCAAAGCATATTAGATATTTAGTATGAGATATCTAACTTGAAGGGAAATATGATATACATATTGGGTGATGATCTACATATATTTTCCAGGTGCAAAGAATGCAAATCAAACTACATATGAGGATGGTCGAAGGTACATTTGATATGATGCCTTCCAACTTTCAAAAAATTGTTTCTCGACAACTGAACAATCTTTATCGAAGTGAGACAACTTTTAGAATGAAATATTGGATTACATATAATTATTGGTTAACTATCAACTAATAATATTGAGGCCGATAAGTTATTTTTCGTAAGGAGTTTCCAGGCATGGGACAATTTTTTTTCGTAGGGAGTTTTCAGACATGAAACTAGTTTTAGGCTGAAACTTCACCCTATTAATTGACTAATAAACAATACATGAAGAACCTTATATATTAGCATCTACCATGAAAAAATAAAAGGTTGTTTTAAGACTTTTTATCAAATTCAAGAAATAAGATTTTACACAAGAAACAGAAACAAAACATACCAGGTAATTGAAATTTACTTGTTCAACAACACCCATAAAAAAGTTGAGCTGAAACCGCAATGCGAGAATTTCAGGAATACTACTTGAGTTGCAAATTACACGATTACAAAAAATTGAGAAAAAACATAAATTGTAAATAAATGCATTCTTATTTTTGTTGATTAATAGCTTAGGAATGAGTACAGTATATATAGTAAGAGATGAGCCATCCAAAATTACAACTGCCAACTAGAAAATAGGCATGCAACTCCATGCAAGATTGCACAACTAAGCAATCATTATCCTAAAAATCCAATCACAAATCCAACCAATCTCCATCCACACAAAGGATGACAAGCGAAGCCATACAACCCCTTGCATAATGAGATAACTTGCTACAAAGAAGCACTGAAAGCACATTTATGGAGCAACATTGGAATCCTTAATCAGACAAACAAGAAAAAATAATATGTTTGCTAGAAATCATCTTAGTCATTGAACAACTCAGGTTGGAATCATGATAAAGCAACAAGAGAGCCGATGCAAGGAACACTCGAAAACTCACAAACTGACACAACTCTAGAATCTATGGAGCAACAATTGATTGAAAAATGATCTGGAATTGGAAATGATGTGTAGATATCAAAAAGAAAATGCAAACCTAATGCATGAAAATAGGAAAGAGTGCACTAATCAATATTCACATCTGCCTCCATGATTTGTTCCCTGCAATATAAAACAAATTTGCACTCAAACTAACCTCTGCTCTCATACCATGTGAGAATTTGAGGAATACTAGTTAGTTGCAAATTACATAATTACAAAAAATTGTAAATGTGAGAAATTTAGGACTACTAGTTAGTTGCAAATTACGCAATTACAAAAAATTGAGAAGAAAAATAAATTGTAAATATATGCATTCTTATTTTTATTGATTAATAGTTTAAAAATGAGTACAATATATATAATAAGAGATGAGCCATTTAGAATGGTAACTACCAACTAGAAAATAAGCATGCAACTCCATACAAGATTGCACAACTAAGCAATCATTATCCTAAAAATCTAACAATTAACAAACTTATCTAAAAAAAATATTCTAGACAAAATATTCTACACTAACATAAAACCCTATAATAAAAATTAGCAACCAAAAGTCTTGATAAACACTTTGGAAATTACACTTTAGAAATTGGATTTTTATGAGTGGTAACTTTGCTTGGTTGAACAATAGAAGGATGATAGTTTCTTGGGCTATGTTGATTTGAGACAGTGTCTTGCCAGTGATTTGCTTGAGGTGATTTTGGATACAAATACAGTGTATGCATGTTCATAGTGAAAAACAGTGATATGTTGCCAGTTATATTAAAGGAATTTATCTCCAGTGAGTCTAGTATCAGTGCTTTGTTGATTATAGCTATCTTTCTATGGAGCTTATTTATAGGTGGAGCTTCTCATTTCTTTGTCATTGTTGTCAAAGGGGGAGAAGAGAAACTTGGTGTTTGCAATGATTGGTTGACATCAATGCCAAAGGGGGAGTTTGTTGGCATGGTGCTTGTCACTGATATCAAAGGTTCATTGTTCATGGTGTTTATTTGATGCTTCATAGGTTGTTGCTCATTCAGGTATTGGTACATGTCAAGGGTGAAAGATACAAGTCAGGTTGAATTTACAGAGTTGATGCTCATTCTTTACTCAATTTATAGTGTGGTTGCCAAGAAATTTAAGAATGTTCACATGGTGTTGTTATCAAAGAAACTTGAGGTGATTTGTTTTTTATGGCATGATTCATCATCTACTTCCTAGTTTTTTTGCAAAGGAACTTATCATGACAAGTGAAAATTTCTCTTCATGGTCAACTTTATAGCATGATTGCTACATTTCAACGTTTTTTTGTTGATCATTCATCATTTGCAGAAATTGATATTGGAGTGTATTTCAAGGAATTGATATTGTATTCATTATTTCAAGTTTTGTTCTAAAACCATAAATGAGGTTTTTATGCAAAGCTTATAACAAATTTTCTTTTTGTTATATTGGATTGGTGACTTGATATCACCGGTTGAGAGTTACTTAAGAGACAACATAGAGGGTTTTGATTACATTATCTACCGACCTCTACACCTAGGGTCTACTGGTTCAACAAGTTAATTCTTTATGTTTCACCATCAAAGAGATAATCAATGGTTGTCATTTAATTCATAACTTGATGGGTTTCAAGGATCAAAGGTCCTCATTCAAACTTGATAACGGTTACTTCTCCATGACTTTACATTGACAGGTATGTGAAGGGTTTTGAGTGAATGTTTTGGTTGTTCACAACTTTTGCAACTATTTTGAGGCACGATAGAATGTAAAAGGTCACTGGTGCTTTGATGAAATTGAGACTGTAGTTTGTGGGATGGTGAAGACTTTGATTATAATTTTCTATTAAGAGAAGATTCAGTGAGAAAAATTTGTATGACATATCATACATAGGGAGAAAAGATGTGAATAACAGATGACAAAAGGATTAGATGATGCCTCTCTAAGATTATATTTTGAAAGTGTTTTCTTTGCTCAAGATTAGTGTGATTTCAATGTGAAGATAGGGGACTTGAGACAATATATAAGTGAAATATGGTAAACGTGTGATACTGAAGAAAGACAGTGAGTGTAATTTTTTGAATGATGAATGTTTTGTGAAGATTTTGATACTGTGACTTTGAGAAGAAGAAGAATAATGAGGGAGAATTGAAGGAAAAAATATGCAAGAGTTATATGAGATATATAATGGAAATGGTGACAAAGATCTCATAAAAAGAAGCAGTACTTGAAGAATGATAAATACCAAATTGAATGTTCAGATTTGACAGTAGCATTCTTGATTTAAGCATGAAACATGACTTGGTATTGAAGTAGAATGAGCTTGAAATTTAAGAAGATGAGTTTGTCCTAAATAAATCATGGTTATTACAGAAGATATGGGTGAGTTATACTGTTTGTAGAAAGATTTTTGATGCTTGTTGTAATAGTTTTGGAAAGTGGCTTTGGTAGAGATAGTGTGTGTTTGAAAGAAAAAGGTGTCAAAGGTGATTTGAGCAGTTTACTTCTCTTAAATATGAGATAAAACATAATTTTTCAGTGTTTGAAGACATGGCAACTGTGTGAGAGTTGATTGTATGTAAGAAGACCTTGTAAATCTGTGTAAAACTTTCATAAATTATTGGTTTGAAGAGAAACAACAAAACCCTCTATAATCTATCTTTTTCTTGCTTAGAGATAGTCATTGTACTGTTGAAGTTTTTCTAGTGAGGCCTGATATCCAACCACTGAGGCTTGTTGTGCTGTCAGTGAAACACGCAACCTGTAAACAAAAAGTTTTTGGCTAGAATAGCCTAATAAAGCATTAATTGAAAAGAGGTTTTTTCACCCTATTTAGGGTTTTTCCACTCATAAAATTTGGTGTCTTATCTCTCTTTGTTATTGTGTGATTTTGAATTCCTAATTTACGTATCATATTGTAATCTGCACATCTCTGGTTTTTCCATGAAATATAGTATCCAAGTTTTTTTTGTGCAAACAAGGAGTTGAAGAATTTGGGATTGATTTTATCTAACCACTGATATACCCTCCCCCCCTCCCCTCTCAGTGGTCCTGTACTCCAAAATTTCATTCTTGTTAGATTAAATTGCTTTAGAAAAAAGAAATTAGGGTTGACAATTACATTTTTTGCTTCTTTTTAATTTAAAGTTTGAAAATCACCTTTTTGGTATTGGCTATGTTTCTGGAATCAAACACATGCAAGATTCCAAGGTTTACATACAGGAATAAAGAATATGTTTAATGCATTCCATGGAACAAAGAAAAGACCAACACTTATCAGCAAAAACTTGGAAGGCAAAGAAGTATAATTTATATATGCAATCATCAGGCCACATCCCCACACAACTGAATTATTAAATAAAACTTTAGAATATTCAAATGCATGTATGCATTCCTCGTTTGGAGTTGCATGTCTTCCAATTTTCCTTCACCGTGAATAGATTAAAGTAGCAGTTGTAGGGGAAAGCTCTGACATTGGGTGGAAAAACTACTTCACGCAGGAAGGTTGTAGGTAGGGATGCTTCACTCGCTTCCCACACAAGAGTAGAGCACTTTGTTCATGGGAGTTACATTGGTCCTGGAGTGTACAAAGAAAATTTTCTATGATGAGCCATGACAATGTTGTGTGACTATACATTCACTGAAAAAGTAAGGTGATCTAAAATCTTAAGACTTATGATCAATTTCATAGATGCTACTAATCTTTGCATTTTCTTTAAAGGTCTTCATCATTGTGCACATGTTTGGAACTTCCTTCAACAAATTAGATCATGGCTTTGTTCATCTTTCCTCTATGATTGAAGTGATTTCTCTCATTTTCTACAGGAAAAATGAATTTGAGGAGCTCTATATTCAAACAATTGCCATAGGCATGTTGTTGGAACTTTTAATTTTTTTTTCTAAGTTGATATTGACTGCCCAAACATATCGGGGTTCCTATTGCTTGCATCAAGCCTAGAACCTTTCATGGTATTCATATGGACTATAATCTCAGTATTGGCAACATAAAACATTGTAGCTAAGAAATTGTAGGAGCAAGTGTTGGAGGCATGTTTTGGCAACTAATGGCACCACGCATGAGCGTAACGCCCGCCGTGCAAACCCCAAAGAACAACCACATAAAAAACACAATTTAAAAAAAAATAAAAAATAAAAAAATCAATATACAAATATTAAATAATCATATACATAATCATATACTTCATTTCATTACAATACAAATAATATAACCAACTATGTTCTTTGGGGCACACGAGGTCACATCGAATTAAACATTACAAAGCATCAATACATAAGATACCATTCTAACAACAAAGGAATTATTAATGACAACATTAGATATATACATAGATTCCATCATGAGGAATCACATAGCCAAATAAAGATACAAAGTTGATAACTACATTACAACATCTTTCAAATTATACATCATATCCATATAGTTTACATCATGGTTCCCAAACATGTGGGATGAATACAATATACAAGATTTATCAACATAGTATAAAGATCTTCAGGTACAAAACTTCAACTAGATGAGACTGGCCAACGTACGCTGATGGGGAACCCAACGGTGTGCGAAGCACGTTCCACCCGACCACCCCCGTGCTAAGAGGTGACAAAGAAGTAATTCCGAACAAGATTGTCAACTAACAAGAACCGAGGTACAACATAACAAGAAGTACCAAACAATAAAACCATAAAACAATACTCCAAATTGCAATAAAAAACAATACAATAACATCATATCACAGTATCATAAGAGTACAAGATCATAAGTCAAATATCAATGAGATCACACAAGACCACAAAGCACACCAAAGATGAATCAAGGCAATATTCCATAATTCAATATAAGTCCATTTAACAACAATCTAAACCAACTCCCATAACATACTTCTAGAGGAACACAAACAAGTAAAACACATGGGCAACTAGGGGAGAGTGTCATCGCATAGTCCTACATGGGCTATCCTGTGCTCTTCCTCCCAACTGGAGGCGTCGGTCCCATCTATGGCTATCCTGTGCCCTTCCTCCCAACTGGAGGCGCCGGTCCATAGGGTGACTAATGCGGAGCCGTAAACCTCTCGTGAAGACGAGGTTACAACCTTGCCAACCACGACCTTCTTAGTCTTCCATTAGTCTACGGAAGCACTAATGAAGACGAGGCATCCATATTTTAAATCTTATAATGATATTACTACCCAAACCTCCTAAGTTAATTATTAGATTTTCACTTGATTACTAACTCACTCGTGGGTTATCCTATGCCCTTCCCCTTAAACGGGGCACCGGCCCCCACGAGGAGCCACTCTCCCTAGAGACCCAACCAAAACCAAAAAGTAACAGGGGTTGTACTATTCCAATCATGAACATTAAAATGCAACAATAAAAATAATACGTGAGGCATAACCCATCTCGCAAATAAATACCATAACAAAATCCACAACTCAGTACACCCCATTCGTAAAATATAACATAACATAAACTCAAGATGAAAAGATATAAATTCAACGAAAATCACAATCCTCTGGAAGACATCAGTTTTTAACACAAATGGGGTTCCCGCATCAATGAACTAACAATTTCCTGAACCCAACAAGTCTACAAGACTCAACTTCATAAAAAGAATAAAATAAAAAGATAACCTATTTAATTCCAGAGTAAATTCCATTTCCACAATATACACATTAAAACAGGAATTAAATAATCAATGCTGACATATATTCATAAATTGCCTTTTTACTATATTATCATATTAAAGTTCATAATTTAACAAATTTAATAAAAATTCTTTTTTAATTTTCATATTTTCATTGCTATAATAAAACTTTGTTTTATTCAGCCAGAAAAAGAAACAATCTGTTTATAGACATAATTAATTGATTAATTTAATAGTTAAATCAGTGAAATATAATTAAATGAATTAATAAATATATATATAAATATAAATATATATATACATATATATATATTTATAAAAGCATATACGCACATTAAAATTTAAAAAGAATTTTCGTTTTAAAACGAAAATAAAGCACATACCATTTCGAATGGAAAACGAGCCACCAAAAGCACGGGGGTTATACCCGGCCGCGGACAGTCTACGGACTGTCACAGCAATCCGAAGGACTGTCGTGGTAGTCCGCAGACTGCCGCACCAGTACAACGGCCGGCTGGGTGGTGGGTACGGCCGAGGCCGAACCACCACTCAGTTAGGATTTTATAATACCAAAAATAATATCAATAAAGCCGACGGAAGTACGGTGAAATTCGAAACTTAGAATGAAATTTACATTCAATATTTATATATATATATGTGTGTATATATATACATATATATATTGTATTTTAAATATTTCGAAAACAAGGAATGATAATCAACTGTACAAGTTAATGTATATATTTATATATAAAATGTATTCGTAAAATATATATATTAACAAGAATATACATAACCCAGAATTCACAGTAAGGGAATTATTCTTTAATTTATTTATATATATATATATATATATATATATTTAGAACAAAACTACAGTAATACTGTTTATTTCCATAACCCAACCAAAATTTCATTTCAATAAACAACAATCCAGAACTCAACAAAAATTTTATTTTAATAAACAACAATCCCGAACCCCAGTACAATTTCTTTTGATTGAATAACAGACCCAAACATTTCTACAGACCTGAAGATTTTCTTCACACACATTTAATTTCAAACCCCGGAAAGAAATTTCATTCACAATAGATCATTTTTATTTCATTTGCTGCTACAGAAAGAAAATAATTAAAAAGGAGAAAAAGAACCTGGCGTCCTGTGTCTATAGAGGATCTGTGGAAACTTTATCCTTTTTGCAGAGCTAATCCTTCGCTGCCGATTGTTTCTAGCAACAGATCCAGAACCTCCCTCAGACTGAACCTTCTTCTTCAACAAATTCTCCAGAATAACAGAAAGAGAATGCAATATTCCTCTAGAATGACAGAAAAGATGTATGCAAAATTTCTCCAGAATCCCCAAAAAGAGAATGCAACCCCAACACAAAGAAAAACCCCTAAATAAAATCAACACTCAAAAGTCTTTTCCGTTTCCTCTTCCCGTGAATACCAAAAGTCACTTCCCCAGAAATAAATAAAATTTAAATATTTTCAAATCCACAAAATTTAACTTTTATTTATTTATTTATTTATCATCTCCACAAACACTTTATTAAATGATCACATACCCATTAAAATAATTGAAATCAACCATTTGCAAGATTTTCTCAAAATAAATTTAATATTTTCACAAACTACTACTAACATTTATTTATTTAACTATTTATTTATTATTTTATGATTTATTTTATTAATTGTTTAATTATTTAAATCACAACATAAAACCATACACCACATTAAATAAGTCATAAAATCACAATAACATACAAAGACCAACGTAACAACAAAATGGCTATGACCAAGATGCACAAAACGAAGAAGGTACAAGACAGTTGACATCTTGGAATGGAGTTACTTCCATGTCACCTTTCTTCAACTTCCTGCTGTTGGGTTGGTTCAATGCTCGCCTAGACCTATCGAAATAGGTGGAATCAAGTCTTATTCCTGCAAAGCCTGCATCCAACAAGGTGATACACAACATACATACATATAATCAATTACAAAGCATCGTGAGAAGGATTTTCCGTGTAGCAGGGCACTCGCGAACGAGTGATGCTACCTGTCCCCTCACCAAATCATATCATCATCTATTTCATTATAGAATTACATTAATTCGCATCAACATCATCAATTACTATTCTCTAGCCTACTGCATTCCAATTAACTCCATCAAAATAATCGTAATAAAAATGTAATTATAATATCCATGGCATCATAAGAGTAATATAATCAGTAACAATCTAAGCTACCACAACATAATATCAACAGTATTATCAAAACTACAATGTGCCAAACAAAACCACAGAGAATGTCAAGAACAAGCAGTAACATGAGGGGTATTACAATGAGTCAATATGGGGATAGGTATAAGATTGTTTCGTCTGAGAATCCATCTACAATAGCTAACATTGTCACTCAAGCTCATAAGCTGACTATGAAGAAGGTAAAGAAGGTATATGCCCACAAGAAGGTAAAGATGACACAAAAACTCAAACATAGGCTAAGCTTGAGTATATATATGTAATCATTCTGTGTTAGAAGCCTATTGTTGAAGTTTTTCCCTAAAGCAAAGCTAGTCTTCGGGACCCTACACCCTCTCATGAGATGATAGTAGCCTTCCCACATTAAAATATTTCCATTCAAACCATCATCTAGAGTCATATTTTCTGGTAATATTTCCTAAACACTTCACAATTACCAAGAGTAATATGTTTTTTTCTCTTTGGGTTCATGCTTTCTGATAAGTTGGGATTTTAGGTAAGATCTGGAACAAAAGAGTCCTACATATTAGATCTTGGTTCCACTCTTGTATTTGGTTTTTAGTTGGTGAATCCTGATATTTTTATTTTTACTTTTCCCTTGTCAAAAATAGATTGAAGAAGCAGTCATAGGGAGAGTGGTCTTGGTTCATCTCATTTTGAAAAAACCTTGCTTTGGTTGGATTTCATAATATTTTTCCTACAAATTCTATCTATTTTTTCTCATTGACATGGTTACAGCAGAACACAATTCGTGCAAAATCTTGAGGTAAGTCACTTGCCAATGTGGTTTCAATGAGATTTTTATGTGCTCGACGGATCAATTTTTGTTGTGTTTTGTTTCATTCTAAAACAATTATATTGTTATTTGTTCAATGAAGGCTTTGGGTTTTGTTGTTTTATCCATGGTTGTTTCATATACAATTATAGGCCAACTACAATCTTTCTTTTGATCATGCTTCAACTTGTAGTCTTTGACTTGCGACTTCATAACTTTTATGATTTGCACGTTTCCTCTTAGATGCCTCTTTCAACTATCACTTATCACAGCTATGAAGAAGAATTTAGTGAATTATGTGAGTTGTAAGTTGAGAATTTCCTAAGCTAGTATTCTAAAAATAGAGTCAGTGCCTTTGAGCATGGAGGGCATGCATTATAAATAACATAATGGTCCTTTTAGTTTTGATATGGATCCCTACAACTAAAAATGTTTGATACATATATTCATCAGAAAAAGGCAAATATTATGATGCAATGACATGACTTAGAAAAAATAATCTAATATCCTGCAACATAAAGTTATAAACAGAGAAAGAGAATTGTGGATTCTTCAAATTTCTATCTCTAGAGCATCCCAGTCTGCTACAAATCTTATATTTTCTTTTTAGTTCACATTCTATTTGTAGAATTGGTGGGGGTTGATGAACAGTGTAATGTTGTTGCACACACAGTTGTCGTTGCACCAAAAGATTGACTCGTTAATGTTTGATACAACTGTGAGAGTTAATGAATCCATAGTAGGCGGTTAAGCCATGTCACGAACCCAAGTGCTATGTTGCACAACACAAGGAGGCCAAGGGCGCACACCTTGCAACAATCCCCCTCGCTGCCTAGCACAAGTGAGAGGTTTGAACCTGTGAGCCAAACTTTGATACCAATTGTTGCACTCATAGTTGTCGTTGCACCAAATGATTGACTTGTTAATGCACGATACAACTGTGAGAGTTAATGAATCCGTAGGAGGCAGTTAAGTCATGCCACAAACCCGAGTGCTACACTGCACAACACAAGGAGACCAAGGACACACACCTTGCAACAAATGCATATATGCATATGCCAACCACACAGACTGCATTAAGAGCAAATTTATGGTAGTTCAAAGCATACTAGATAGTTAGTATGAGACATCTGACTTAAAGGGAAATTTGATATACATATTGGGCGATGATCTAAATATATTTTCTAGGTGCAAAGAATGCAAATCAAACCGTATATGAGGATGGTCAAAGGTACATTTGATATGATGTCTTCCAACTTTCAAAAAATTGTTTATTGGCAACTAAACAATCTTTATTGAAGTGAGACAACTTTTTGGCTAAAATCTCAAATTACATATAGTTATTGGTTAACTATCAACTAATAATATTGAGGCTGGTAAGTTATTTTTATTAGGGAGTTTTCAAGCATGGGACTGTTGTTTTTCGTAGGGAGTTTTCAGACGTGAAACTAGTTTCAGGCTGAAACTTCACCCTATTAATCGACTAATAAACAATACATGAAGAACCTTATATATTAGCATCTACCATGAACAAATAAAAGGTCGTTTTAAAACTTTTTATCAACTTCAAGAAACAAGATTTTACACGAAACAAAAACAAAACATACCAAGTAATTAAAATTTACTTGTTCAACGACACCCACAAAAAAGTTGAGGTCAAACCGTAATGTGATAATTTTAGGAATATTAGTTGAGTTGCAAATTACACAATTACAAAAAATTGAGATGAAAGATAAATTGTAAATAAATGCATTCTTATTTTTATTGATTAGTAGTTTAGGAATTAGTACAATATATATAGCAAGAGATGAGCCATCTAGAATGACAACTGCCAACTAGAAAATAGGCATGCAACTCCATGCAAGATTGCACAACTAAGCAATCATTATCCTAAAAATCTAACAACTAGCAAATTTATCTAGAGGAATATTCTAGGCAAAATATTCTACAATAACACCCCCCTTAAGTGTAGCTAGGTGAAAGAGAGAGATGCAAAAAATGCAAGGATGGATACATGAAAACATGAATGGGTCCAGACTACAAGGCCATGTTAGGTACCCAATTCAAAGAGGAAAGGAGAAACCCGGTGGGAAAAAATCCTAACCAAAAGATACAATAATGAAATCCATCACAAATCCAATCAATCTCCATCCACACAAAGGATGTCAAGCGAAGCCATACAACCCCCTACATAATGAGATAACTTTCTGCAAAGAAGCACTGGAAGCACACTTGTGAAGCAACACTGGAATCCTTAATCCCACAAGCAAGAAAAAATAATCTGTTTACTAGAAACCATATTAGTCACTAAACGACTCAGGTTGGAATCATGATAAAACAAGAGAGTCGATGCAAGGAACACTTGAAAACTTGCAAACTGACACAACTCTAGAATCTATGGAGCAACAATTGATTGAAAAATGATCTGGAATTGAAAATGTTGTGCAGATATCAAAAAGAATATGCAAACCTAATGCATGAAAACAAGAAAGAGTGCACTAGTCAATATTCACATCTGCCTCCATGATTTGTGCCCTGCAATATAAAATGAATTTTCACTCAAACTAACCTCTGCTCTGGTACCATGCGAGAATTTTAGGAATACTAGTTAGTTGCAAATTACACAATTGCAAAAAAATTGAGAAGAAAAATAAATTGTAAATAAAAACATTTTCTTATTTTTATTGATTAATAGCTTAAGAATGAGTACATCTAGAATGGTAACTACCAACTAGAAAATAGGCATGCAAGTCATGCAAGATTGCACAACTAAACAATCAATATCCTAAAAATTTAACAACTAACAACTAGCAAACTTATCTAGAAAAATATTATAGACAGAATATTCTACACTAACATGCAAACCCTATAATAAAAATTAGCACAAAAACAATAGGAGGTCTTGAGTTCAAATCCCAAAGGCCTCCAATGCTTCACCGGTAAGCCTACAAACCCTCACTTGCTGCAGCAACTGCGCCCCCCATAGCCTCGTAAAACTTGATGGCATTCACATTCCAGCTGATTACGCACCACTCCACCCTACCAAACCCTAACTTTGTCGACTGGTTGGCCACCACCTTGAACAAAATGGTGCCCAAACCCCTCCTTCTGTAGGGATCCCTCATGAAAAGGTCTCCTATATAAAACCCCGGCTTCGCCAAAAAAGAATAATAATTTTTGATAAAAAGAACAAATCCCACAACGGTCGCGCTACTCTCCGAAATGAAATTCTGCGCATCTGGGTCGTTCACCGGAGGATCGAAGCTCAGATTCTGAACAATGTTTTCAAAAAACTCGTTAGGGTTTCCAGATTTAGGGTTAGGGTTTGTAGGGCTTTTGGGACTTGCTGGGTTTATTTCTAGGATAAAGACAGTGGGGCCTTCGAATGGAGGGGTATTGAAGAGGGTGGATTCGAGGGCTGATTGCGTTGCTACACAGATATGAGCCTGGCGTTCGAACTCGGCCAGTTGCTGGACTAGCTTTAGGATGAAAGGGGAATCCTCTTTGATGGCTAGTCTCATGCATATACAAGATTCCATGGCCATGAAGACTGTGATCTTATATTTTCCTTGACTCCATACTAATGGCTAGCCTTCTTAGCCTGCGTGAAACATAAAAAATAAATTTTCTGGGTCTGTTGTTTTCTTTTTCAGTGTTAAATAGGATTTTTTTTTTTTTTTTTTTTAAAAATAACATAGCATGAGCAATAAGACGTCGTCAAACAGTAGGGCAATCAAGGACATCAGTAATAACAGTCCAAAATGAACAATCTGCAATCAATAACCACTCCTAGACAGGCTTCCAAATACATTCAAACCAAAGAAAATAACATAGCATGAGCAGCAATACGCTGTCAAACAGCAGGGCAATCAAGGACAGCAGTAATAACAGTCCAAAATGAACAATATGCAATCAATAACCACTCTCAGACAGGCTTCCAAATACATCCAAACAAAAAAAAATAACATAGCATGAGCAGCAATAGGCTGTCAAACAACAGGGCAATCAAGGATAGCAGTAGTAATAACAGTCCAAAATGAACAATGTGCAATCAATAACCACTCTCAAACAGGCTTCCAAATACATCCAAACCAAAGAAAATAACATAGCATGAGCAGCAATACGCTGTCAAACAGCAGGGCAATCAAGGACAACAGTAAAACAGTCCAAAATGAACAATGTGCAATCAATAACCACTCTCAGACAGACTTCCAAGTACATCCAAGCCAAAGAAAAGGCAATCAAGGAAATCAGTAGAACCATTATCTTAATCCTTATCTTAATCCTAATCCTATGGTCCTAATACTATCCATAATTATGGTCGTAACCCTAACCTAACAATAAAAAATTGTAGAGTGACATTAAAAAAAATTATGAATTAATATTGGAAATAAGATTTGGAATAAGGAACAATAAAGAATTGTATGGCATTAAAAAAAATAATAATAATAATTGTATGGCATTAAAAAAAAATTAATCCATCATTCTATGAATTAATATTGTGAATAAGATTTGGAATTAAGAAATAAAGAATTGTAGAGTAATATTAAAAAAATCTATGGATTAATATTGAGAATAAGATTTGGAGTAAGAATATTAAATGAATAAAATTTTGGACATTATATTTATTAATTGTGGTGATTTTTATTAGTAATATCTTATTTTTAATTTATTTTAATTTTTAATAGTTCTAACCATAATTTTTTACTTTTGGGATTATAATAATTAATAATAAAAGGATTATAAAAAAAGTGGCAATGTCAAATAGTTTAAAATTTAATTTTAATTGTGTAAAATCAAATCTCTTATTAGAAAGATTATTTTATATGCTAATTTATTGTTATTTTAATTTAAGTTTTATTTTATTGTGAAAATAATGTAAAAATAAGTAACATTTATTTATTTTAGAAAGATGTAATGAAATGATTTTGGAAAGCAAAAAATTGAAAACCAACTTATTTATAACTAATTAAAAAATGAGTTGAAGAATTGATTATAAAAACATTAGATGAATAATTTATGAAGATTTTGAACCTAAAATAACATTATATTTATTAATTATATTTTAGTAATTTTTATTAATAATATTTAAATTTTTAATTTGTTTAATTATTAAATAGTTTTAATCATATTTTTTTTTCCTTAGACCTAATTTTAGCCTTATCCATAATGCTTTTAAGATTATAATAATTAATAATAATTAAGATTAGAATTATAGTTTAATTGATAATTATAAAATTAAGATTATAATTAATTCTTTTAATTACAATGACTTTACTTAATAATTATTTTATTAAAATTGTAAAAAAATAATTACTAATTAAGATTAGGGTAATAATATGATTCATTAAAAATATTTATAGTTATATTATAATTATTTTAAAATTGAAAATAGTAATTATATGTTAGAATTATATTTTATATACATGATAACACTAAATGTAAATGATTATATAATTAAAATAATCTATATAATTTTTATTCTAATTTTAATTTGAAAAAACTTAAATCTTACTTATATTAATTAAATATATTTTAATTAATTATAATTATAATTATAATTTAATTAAAATATATATAATTCTAATTGTACCTTAATTTATATAATCATAATTATAGAGATAATACAAAATTAGACATGTTTTTAAATTATAAAATTATAAGTATAATTTATTTACTTTTTATGATTTATAATAAATTTAATATTTTATATAATTTTAAATTTTAAGTTAAAAATTTATATTTTATTATATATTTCAAATGTAAATTAGTCAAAATTATTTACTAAAACAATATATTTAAAACACCACACAAAATAGTATAAAACTTCCAAACACAAAATCATATAAAAATAAAAATAAAAAATAATGTAAATGTTTAACCTTCAACCCCTAACTTTTGTGTACAAATTTATACCCAAAATGCTATAAAAGATAGTTCAAAACAACTTGCCTCCACATTTTTAGCCCATGCAAAAAAAGGAAAAAATAGACAAGATCGTCATTTATATAAACTTTTTATTTCAACTCAATACTCATTAGGCTACCTAGGCTTGTCGCAAAACTCTCTTAGTGGAAATATTCCAGATTGGCTAATAGGATTTTACACATCTTTATAATCTCAACCTCTCTTCTAATGAGTTAGTAGGTAATTTACTCTTCAAGTTACTTCGATTTGAACACAATTCTTAGGAAAACTCAATTATTGATTTGTATAATAATAAGTTACATGGAAATATTCTCATTTATCTCAAACAAAGTAGGATTATTTGATGGACCCATTACAAGAGGTATTGGAAAATATGAACAAGATCTTGTATTTTTGTTGCTAGCCAAAAATAATTTGACTAGTGTCATTCCACATTCTATGAGTTAAGTAGTTTGCAAGTTTTAGATTTGTCAAATAATAGACTTAATGATTCCATCGAGTTTAAGCACTTGTGGAACACTTAACCTTAACATTAAAGTTTTAGTTAATACCTTATATACTCTTTATTAGGATGAAGGAGTATGTCCCTACATGGTTAAGCCTATAAATAAACGGGAGATGTTCTTCCCAAATCATCATATCATAAATTATTAAATTCATATCATATTTTTTGATTATTGGAGGTAACCCCCTCGAAGTGGTCTACTATATTTCTAATTTTTTACAAATATTTCAAAGAAATATCATAACAACCTTCCTTTTGTAAGAAAAAAATTGTGGTTACCACAAAACAAGTGAAGAATTGCTCCACCATTGATCTTTCTATTGCATTACAACCATTACACATAGGCTACCACACTACCTTGCATTGCATTCTTCATCTTTATAGCAATAGGGGGCAACAATTGAAAACTTAGATCAATACCACATGAAACCATGTAATTTTCGTACTTGGTGACCTCCATGAGTGAATTGAGGTAGAAAGAGAATGCCTCCAATTCATAATGCAAATACAAATATGTGTCTTCATCATGTCAAGACATGTAGAAGGAAACTCATCTTCTAGCAAATCAAACTAGCAACTTTGAAGCTTAGGCATATAAGGAACTTGATCAAGAGGTTGATCATTAGCATGAAGAACATATTGTTGCTCAATACCACCACAAGATATATGTTGGGCCCAAGTGAAACACTCAAACTCAAGCACAATGTTATCCACACTATGAGAAACTACAACTTCATCATGAAGGAAAACATCATACTCATTTTTTCTCATCTCTGGGACAATAGGAAGCAAACATACCTCACTATTATATATGTTGATACAATCTTCATCAGCACAATCATTTAAATCATGAGACAGTTTGGGTGAAGAATTAAACTCTTCAAATTATCTCACCATTTCATTCTTCTCTTGACAATTTTCTGCAAAAATGGCTACAATGAAAACTATCAATAATTTGTTCTTCCTACAAATCAACAATTTGATTCATCTAAGGACATATAATGTCAAAATCTATATGCTTGACCAATGAGCCCAAAAGTGTGTCCTCAGTACAATCTACCTCAGCAAAATAAAATATCCTAAAACCATATTCTAAAAAAATCACATTTCAAAATCCTCATTGTTGGGAGAAATTGAATCACACACTCCCTCGCAATCCCTCTCCTTATTTGCAACAAGGAGTGTGCAATCTTTAATACCATCTAGATCAACAAAAGAAGAAAGGACATCAAAATAAATAGAAAATTGTCACACTTCAACTGAACCTTGTTTGCATCCATACTTTTACCACACAGTGCACCAACACCTTCATGTGTTTTCTCAAGTAAAACATATCATCATTTGATGTAGTGATTTTACTTAATGTCACCTCCATACAATTTTTTACAACATGCTCACCATCAATGATCTCTATTTTTGAGGAAGATGACTTTGCAATCATATCCTTTCTCAAACTATCAACAAAATCAAGGAACCAATATTTTTGATGCATGTACAAGAAATTAAAATATTCTTGTATTGAACCAAAACCCAAAGAAGCATAATAAGCCCCAAAAAATGTGTCAATACAAAAATGGGTGTTAAGTCTAAATTATTTTGGAATTTTGGAAAAATTAGCCTCAAACCTATGACTAACCTATGACTGAAATCCTTGATTGACTCTCCTTCTTTCCATTTGATATCTTCTAATTCTTGGACAAGAACAACATGGTCAACATACAATGCAAACTCTTATTCAAATGCAACCATAAGATGGTTACAAGAGGAAAAATAATTCTCAAGAAAACCATCATACCAAGCTCTTGCCTTTCCCACACAAGAACCTAAAAAAAATATTATCCACATGTCCTCATCTTCAAATTGAAAATTTTGCATAAATTTTGAAAATGCACCAACATGTGTTTCCCCTCCATTGATATCATACCCATCGAATCTAGGTATTTGGTTGTAGACCTTGGTTGGCATGAATTTCATTTCATAATCAACCCAAGAAATGTCTATTTGTTTGTAAAGAGTATCCAAGGGAATGATAAGGGTTTGAGTAACTTGGTATTTTGTAGCAGCAAGAAGGACGTTGCACTGTGATGCCTCGATTCCCTCTTCAAATGGTATCTTGGACTATAGGAATGTAGCTCTTAAATGAGCTTCAGATCCATCAAAAAGTAGTTTGAGATTAGGATGGTACAAATTTGGAAGATTGGAAAAATTGGACTTTGCAACCAATTTGTGGAGAGCAGGAATTGACCTAATCTTTATGCTATATTCATAAACCCAACTCTTCTATTATTCCTTGTGTAATTCCCATTGGTTGGAGCAATGTCTATGAGACTGTTATTGTTGACGAATTCCATGAAATATTTTTGTGATTGTGAAACTCTTCCTAAGCCACCCAATTTTTCTTGTGAATCTAAAATTGCATTTAAATCTCCCTCGAACATGTATTTATTGTTATTTAAGTTTTTAATTTTTCTACTCAAAATATTACATACCTCCCCCCTATCTCTCTCTTTTCCTCATATTTGGTAGGACCATAAACATTAAAAATGAAAAAGTTTAGACTACGTACCTTTGTGCTTATCCAATTGTTCCTTGAGGCATGAGGTTATGCTGCAATTTTTCTCAATTTCCACATTATTTCTAGTCCTCCTAATGTGCCATCTAATTCAACAAAAAATCTAGACTATCCTTTTCAGTGTTTAAGGAATGTTTCAGCATCATCTTTGCTTAATTTGGTTTCCTATAGTAGAACTAAATTTGCAATTTTTCTCAATTTCCACATTATTTCTAGTCCTCCTAATGTGCCATCTAATTCAAAAAAAAATGTAGACTATCCTTTTCAGTGTTTAAGGAATGTTTCAGCCTCATCTTTGCTTAATTTGGTTTCCTATAGTAGAACTAAATTGATCAATTGCAATTCTAAGATCATGCACCTCTTGTTAGGGGCATTTAAACTCTTAACATTCCATGTTAGAATCTCCATTATTCTCCAAGGGAGGGGATGCCTCCTTTGGATCTCAACAGATAAGATTTGATTGATGCTTGGTCATGATTGAGGGCCTCCTCCGTTTTCCATTTATTGGATTTACATCCCAACTTAGAGTTTTTTGTTCCCATGTTTAGCAATTTTTTTGTTGACCAACTTATACATTTGGGATGTATAATGTCAATTTCGTCCTCTAGTTCTTCTTCATTAGATGCTACTCCTCATCCATTTTTTCCTCATTCTTGGGTCTACTCTCTTCTTCTATTTGATATATCTCTAGTTGCAATGATGGAGGGATAGTGGTTTTAACTATATCTTTAGCATTAGAACATACAACATCTTCAAAATTTTCTTGGTTGATGTTGGGTTTCAACTTCCATTGCTAGTAGATCTTAGGGGGAATCAGTGGCAAGTTGTTTCTATGTGATTTCTACTTTGCATTTTAAATAAAAAATATTGATGTCTCAATCTCAATCTCTTGTGTCCAATACTCGACATTCAAGATTAGCTTGATCAAGAATTGGGGATTTTCTTTATTGCAATTAGTTGTATTCGCACATAAATTAGGGTTTCATCATTGTGCAGATCCACATCTATGGTCTTGCCAACATGATTTTGATTTTTGACAAACATTCTCCTAACCAATATTCATAGGGAAGATTGTATAGCCTTATCCAAGTTGGCCCTTTTGTTGGTATAGTATTTAATGTTTTAAACTTCAAGACCCATTTATGCAAATATAAGTAGGGTTCTCTCCATACTGCTAGAGCTCCATTTTTAGGATGTTGTCTCTATGATCTTCATTTTCAAAGACTATGATAAAGAAACCTCATGAGAGAAAATTTAAAACTGGATCTATTTTCCAATGAAGTGTGACCCACTCATCGATCATGCACCTAGTGAGTCTTTTCCCAAGAAATCCTCCAATCAATGTTGTTTTCTCTAATTCTACAAAATTATTGGCCACCACAGATGATACATCTATCGAGTATTCTTCATTGTCCTCCTCGAAGCCCAATTTTAATTTCTTTTCTTTCTACTTTTCCCTTATTTTCATTGTCTACACTACCTTTGTTTTTCTTCTCTTCTTTGCACCTTTTTTCCCGTACTATATTTTTCATTGACTATAAGGGATAATGTGTAGGGTCAATCATAAGCTACTCAATAGTGTTGTTTGTATGGTCCAATAGTATTAAAAAAAGTTATAATAATATCTTATAATGTTATTTAGGATAAATTCATTTATAGGAGCTACACGATATTATTCTTTGTATGATTCACTAGTTTTGAAACTTTTTCTTTGATAATTGTTTAATTACCTTGATTTGGGATTTTAGATATCAAGTTAGTGTTTGGTATAATTTAATTGGACGATGATTGTTTAATGAAAAGTATCCTTGAAAAGGTATACAACCAAGACAAAATGACAATATGGTTTTAAGACAAATATAGATCAAGAATTCAATGAAGGGACCATAGATAGTATAAATTGTATAGAGAAAAATGTTAGGCTTTAGGATCAAGTAGCTAAAAGTCTCTTCCCTTTAAAATATATTACATATAGTTTACAGGCATGATTTTTTTTGTCCAATTAATTAAAGAAGGAATGAGATGAAACGTGATGAGGTGACAAGGTTTTGTCTTTGATTATATACAAATAGGTGAGGCCCTTTGGCTCAAAATACAGATTATGTTGATCTAAATTCTATATGAAAAGGATGTGAAGTTACAAGATTTAATATATATATTTAGAAAGAAGAAATGAAAGCATTTAGAATGGTACCATCATTTTGAAAGAGAATAAAATTGCACATTTAGAAAATATTGTGAAAATAGCCCCTTATTGTGAGATGAAGTGATCAAATTATACAGGCTACCTTGAGAGACATTTTAGAATGGAAAAGGTTAAAGGGGAAAGAAGACAAATCCTTCCCAAGAATGTCAAGAATGTATAACCTAAGAATTGACTACTAAAGGAGATTCCATTCTAAAGTTAGTGACTAAAATCAAGCCACTAGATTGTGATGCTCGCACTTACAAAACTTCACAACCCTTCAAGATTCTTTTGTATAAAAGTAACTAAAAACATGTAGATCGTCTACTAGTGCATTTTGAAATTCCATCTAAAACTTTAGAAGTAGAAAAAAGTGGCCCAAAATTAGTATATTCCATGAAAGCCTCTTAATGGACTTTGTAAGGGGCCTAGATAAAATTTCAACCATTCTAATTCAAAATCTACAATTGAAAAAATACTCCATATTGAAATATGGGGTAAGATAAAAAATTTCATATCATCAATTTAAGATGGATCAATTAAGTTGGTTAAATCAATTTTCATAATCATCAAACAATTATCATAAAAAAATTTCCCACTTACTAGTCACTTTTAAGACTCATTTTCTAAGGAAAACATATGAAATAGAGTTGCAAACAAAAATTGTCAAAATCAAAACAAAGACAATGGTTCTTTAGATTATTTAGATAATTACAACATACTCAAACACCAACCAAAATAGTTATACAAGTTTGATGATGGTCCAATTTATTATTTTGTTTTCAAGATCCACATGACCAAAAGGAGTTGAATATTTGAGATTCAAACATTTTGATTTTTTAAAAGTCACTTGTTCATCTTTGAAACATTTTGTAATTCTTGTTGGATAATTCTCAGAGGAGGCCATTGCAATGTTATTTCTACTTTTAATTTGGTTGAATTGTAATCATATTGATTTACCCTTTCTCTTCAAAGAGTTGAGATTGTAATTAGGAAGTGTGAAATATGTATTCAAACATTTTGATTTTTGTTCACTTGGGCTCATTTTTAAAACATTTTACAATTCTTATTCTATAATACCTCTGAAACAAGACCATTGTAATATTCTTCTTAGTTGCATTTTGGTTTATTTGTACTTGTGTTGATTCACCCTTTGTCTTAAAAGGAGTTGAGAGTGTGATAAGGAAGTGAGGAGCATGCATCTAAAGCTTGTAAGGTATTTGGGCATGTTTTATATACAAGAGATGTCTATGAAGACTTCAAGTAGGTAGTGAACCTTTGCAATAGCTCAAGAGGATAGTAGCATGAAGAGGAAATATCAATACAATAACTACATGAGAAGATCTTTCATTTTGTGAGAACTTATCACTTTGTGGATTTTTTGATGACAATTGTTATCCACACATTTTTATGTGTACTTCCTCTCATATTTTGTTGGCTTATTCTTTGTATTTTACTTGCACTTAACATCATATTTAAAACATACGAATTTTTAAGCTACATTTTGCACAAGGAACAATTTATTTGTCAACCAAAACCCATTATGACTTAAGTGCTAGAGTTATTTTCATTTTGGGTTCTCTCATGTTAATTGTTAATGTCTACTCATTTTTGTGTTTCTCACATTTTTTGATATATTCTTCCTTTATGTTTCGGTTAAGATCATTTTGGGTTCTCCCATGTACAAATCCAAAGCAATGACTACCAAAAATTAACTCAACCTACACTATGTTTGTCCCTTTCCTTGCAAACCACACACCCCTAACCTGTGTATGGGAATTTGAAATAGATTTAGGAAGACCTCTTTTCCTTCTTTGAATGATCATCAATGACACCAATTTTTAACTCCTATAAATGTGGAGAGA
Source organism: Sequoia sempervirens (assembly GCA_007258455.2). NCBI lineage: Eukaryota > Viridiplantae > Streptophyta > Pinopsida > Cupressales > Cupressaceae > Sequoia > Sequoia sempervirens. The sequence continues at coordinate 34,727 of VDFB02096395.1, read as the reverse complement.
AGAGGGAGTCCTTCTTTGCCTCCACATCCAAAGTCACCTCACATAATGTAGAAGAATATCTAACCGAAGATGTAGTATGACACAAATAACGATCATGAGCAAGAATACACCTACATGTCATTAATTGGGCAATGGGAATAGACATTGGAGATGCCAAAATTAGATCAAAAGAAGAAGTCTTGTCAAGGAGTGATGAAGTTGCCTGTGAGACCCCATCTTTTGTACTCCTTATTTCTTTGTGATCCTTAGTGTTTCTAGATACGTTTTGATGGACATGATATTCAAGACTTCATGGATGATGCATATTTACTTAATTGTGGATGATATTTGGATGTTCCTATGGATGTTAGATTTTATGATGATTATTAGATTTCATATGATATTCACTGATGATATCATTTTTAATGTTGTATATGTGAATGGTGAATTATATATGTTATTTTATGATTGTTAGTTTGATTTAGGTTATCTTATATAATGGAGTTGTTTCGGTTATATGATCTGGATATTGTACTAACACTTCATGTTTAAGTGTACAGGTGGATTTATATGCAAATGGTTGATAGCGCTATTTAGCCACTTTTGTGTCTTTCCAATGTGATGACAAACCTAGACTCGTATGGAGTGCTAAGGTCTACTTGGGCCCATGTTGTAAATATGTGTTGGTGTATGTGCAAGTGTGAAAAAATTATCTAATTGTCTCTTGAGTGAGTTTAAACCTTTGCTATTTTAAATCAATTTTAAGAGGTTTAAGTTTATTTTAAGGTTTGAAAGGTTGCTTAGGTATGGGTTATATATGTTAGGAGTGTATTTTTATCATTTAATCCTTTAAAAAGGGTTTTAAGACCCTCCTTTATGTCCCACTTTCAAAAGTGGCAAAAATAGGGAAGCAAATACTTAGTTGAGTTAATTTTGGGAAGGAAGTTACCTCTTCCTCTTCTTTATAACTCTTCTTCCATAGTGTGGAAGGGTGGATTTCATTTTGTCTTTTTGAGTTCTTGCTATTTTGCTTGAGTTCTTTTGGGAAGAGAGAGGAGTGTGAAGGAAGGAGGAAGGAAAGAGAAGGCTTGAAGGGGGATCTTCAATAAAAGTTCATCCATTGTGGGATTGTGCTATTTCAAGGTAGGATCTTTTCATTTCTTGTTAAATAAATGTGAGCGTTTGTGATGTGTTTTGTTCTTTGAGATTTTGGGGTTTTGGTTTGAGGAAAATATACTTTAATGCTTCATGTGTTCTTTTTCTTTGTGTGGTTATGTTGGTGATGTATTGTGATATGTGGAGACATGATATGGAGATTTACATTTGGATATTGTGATACATTTATTTCTCCTTATTAGGTAGAGCCCCCACTCCCCCTAAGTGGATTCCATATAGGATATCCAATGTGTTAGCAAGTGTTAAAAGGGGTGTTTGAAAATGTTTACTATGTGAGCCCATGTATGTAATATATATATAAAATGTTTGTTCAAATATTGTTGGGGTTGTGAAAGTGTCTACCCAAGTGGCTATATAACCCCAAGCTCATGGGTGGGTTGTCTTGCAACCCTATGGTTGGATGGAGAGCCCATTGGTCTCAACATTTTCTCTCCTATTCTTTTGTTGGTTTCTTTCCAGGTCTTACGAAGTGTGATGGAGGATTAAGGATGATTGTACATTGCTCTTATGAAAGATTTAAGAACATTTATAAATATGCAAGTAAATTGTATGCAATACTTTTGTTTATAAGTATAAAATTGTTTATTTTAGAAAAAGAAAGAAAGGCACAATTTGCTTTGTGAATTCATTTCTAAGAAAAGTCAAATGATTTTAGAATACAATCATGCATATGTGTCTTGTAAATTCATTGAAAACTTGGAAAAATATTTTCTTTTTTTATAAATGTGTATATGGACTTAGAAGTAGTTAAAAAATTTCTTCTTATATTAGTGCTCACCTTTAATCCAATATGATTTCAAATGAAATTATATTTCTTTTCTTTTTTTAAATAAGGCAAAGGGTTTGTAATTAATCCTAAGAAGAAAATACAAAAATCATAGAGTTGAAATTAAAATAAAATATATATGTTTATTCAAAACTAATGTATTCATTTTTTGTGTTAATGAAATATTTTGTGTATAGGATGTTGTGTAAATGTTTAATACATACATTTTTCAACAATGTTTAATTTTAGTAAATAAATTTTCTAATATTTATTCTAGGGTATTTCTGATATAGAAATAATCAATAATAAGTTTAAAAAATATATCAAAAAATCAGCTTAACCCACTTAATTAATCAATTGTTGAGGGTCACAACATTGCTGCCCCTATGACAAACAATAGACTATTATAAAGTAGTTTCAAATATTTGATCATAAAAACCGATAAAAATGATATTAAAATATTAATTTAATGAGTTTTTTAATACTAATCTCAGAAAAACATATTAAAAAATTGTATTAACCTAGATCACCAATTGTGATTTATTAAGAAAACATTGACATATTTTTTTCACAATAATAATTTATCATAAAAACAATCATACATATCTAATAGATAAAGAATTAGTAGATAAAATTTAAATGGTTTATTTGAAATAGAGATTGTTATGATATTTGAAAATAAGATCAACCCAATAAACCAATTAAAATTTGTAATTAAATCATTATTGTCCTCTACTTCAAAACTAAAAACAAATTGACAAACAAATTTGGGAGTAGCTAAGAGAGTTGTAATATGTTTCTTTCATCTTTTTCCTCTTGTTAATCCACAACATAAATTTTAGAAAAAAAATCACGTGCAAACAACAATTAAATGGAGGAAATCAAGAAATAGCATTTCATACAAAAAATAATCTTCAAAGAGAAAATGACAAATAACTGAGGAGACTCATATTTAAGGTATCAAAAGTTAGTTTGAAGTTAGTTTTTAGTTATTTATTAATTACTTAGCTAATTGGTGTTTAGATATACTATTTTCATATTTTTGTTTATTCCCTTTAATTTAATAATTCTATCTCTCCTTAAAAGTTAATTCAAGAATACTTAATACATTTTATAAATCATACATAAACATTGAGTCTTAATGTTCAACTCAAAATTGTAAAGTAATAGTAATGAGACCAAGATAGGAGTTTGATGGCCTATTTTATTTATAAATTATCAAGAAATTAAACAAATTAAAATTTAAAATTATACTGGATTTAAAATTGTTTAAACATATGTTTTGATACAAAAAGAATATCAATAGTTGGGACGAGAATAAATTGTTCAAATTAAATCTTAGAATTGGTACAACTTTTGAATTTAACAAGTAATCTCATACTTAGATATATAAAATGAAATGTGGGATATTAGGATCACTATGTTGATGTTATCTTCTCATATTATGAAATTAAACATTGAACATAAACAATTAAACAATTAGATGTATTTAGATTTAACATTACTCAGATATTTAAATTTTGGAGAATTTTTATATGTAAAGAAAGAGAAATTTGGACGGTAATTAATTGTTTAATTTATTTTTTAATTAACATGAGTTATACATTTATGGTTATTCGATTACTTTGTTCCTTTAGTCTTAGTGATAAAACACTAGTTATACTCTACGTTGGAATATAAAATAACTTCATGAAAATATTTATCTCCTTTAATGTTTCTTTCTTTTAGAATAAATAGTTCCCTTAGTTAGAGGTAATATTAAAGTTAACCATAGACTAGTTTGTCACTATTCCACTCTTATTCATCAATAATATTCCAATACTAGGAAATCATTAACTCATGTACTTTAGAATAATAATTTAACTTAAGTGATCAAGATTTGAAAAGTATATAGCAATGGAAGTGCAATCAGCATATTTATTTTAAGTAAACTTGTTTCCTTTGGTATAGAACTTGTTTTCATTTAAATTAATATATATTTGTTTAGTAACATTTCCTTTTGGTTAATTGAAAAAGGTTAATATAGGTTAGAAAGACATTTGTTTATATTTGTTTTGGTTACTTGTTAAACTTGTCAACCTAATAAAATCTATTCACTAGCTATACCTTAGACTCCCTAGAAGAAGTCGAGACTATCTCGATTATATTTACTTAGAATATAATGTAGACTAGGTCCTTCCTATGAAAGTTAAAGCGATGTGATGAACTGGTAAACTTGATGTCATCGATTGCAAGTAAGCATCTAAAACTTAAATTTGTCTTAGTGAGAATATAAAACTTAAAAAAAAATTGAGGTTGTGTTCGTTTAGGGTTGAAAATTTTAGGGCATGACATTGCCCAAGCCATATCAACCCTTGGGAATGTCATCATAGGAGGATATGTCAACATCACAAGAGGATAGAGACAAAATCTTGTGTGATAATTTCTTTAGTTGGGAGGACAAATACCTTCTGATGATTAAACCTTGGCACTCCAACTTTAACCCAACTTCTGAAACCTTCAATAAAATTCCGATTTGGGTCCATTTGCCTAATCTCCCTCTTCACCTTTGGAATTTCTCTCTCCTGGAGGAGGTTGGGGATGCCCTAGGTGATTTCTTACTTGTGGACAATGAATCTTCTGATCTTTATCACTCTACCTTTGCCCGAATACTTGTTGAAATTGATGTTTCAAAAGGACTGCCCGCTGAGGTTCTCTTAAAATCTCCTAGGGGGTCTTGGATCCAATTGTTGGATTATGAGGGGGTCCCTTTCCGCTGTAGAAGATGCTTCAAAATAGGACATGCTGCTGCGCAATGTGGATTCGAGAAGAAGACAAAGACAACTACTTGGTGGAATGGCGCTTCTCTACAACATTACACGGTTGAGAAGAAATCTGATCAGCCAAGGAGCTTCTCTGAGGTGGTGGTTGCTGATTCACAAGCTGCTGGGGCTTCTGATTCACAAGTTCTTGGGGTTTCGACTGCTGGGGTTTCTCCTTCCTCTGCTGGGGGAGCTACCATGATAAATCATATTGAGCAAATGATAAGACCGGTTTCTGCCTCTACTGATGGTACTTCGTTTCCCATCTCTGGTGGCTCTCTGGTCATTTCCACACCTGTTCAGGTGAACTTTGATGTTACCTCTAGGGCTGCGGATTTTCATCCTCAGGAAATTGTTGGGCTGGCTAGGTAGGCTAAGGCGACACAAGTTGAAGAAGGCTGGACTACTGTTACTGGAAAAAAATCTAAATCCTCTGGGCCTTCTTTCGATATGACTCTTCGCTCCAACAAGCGAAACTCGAATTGTAAAACCTAATGGTGCTTGTTTGGGAGCTGGTTTTTTGTTGACTGCAGACTGTCTTTTCTGCAGTCTGGTCTTTTTGGCTGTTTTAAGCAGTTTGGCTTTTTGGTTGTAAAGGGTTCCAGATCCCTTCAAAATCTGTTTTCCCCAATATCAAAAACATCACAAGAGGATCTGTCAAGATCACATCATGGTCCACCTAAGGGATAGGACAAGGAAGCTCCTCAACTAGAGAGTTGAACCCGATGAAAATGTCCACAGTCATGTGATTAGGGAAGGTGTTCCTCCTCCAAGTAGTTGAGCTTGCAGTTATGCAATGAGAACGTGAACACTCAAAAGCAAGACATCCAATAGAAAAGCACCATCTCCACCAGAATACTAGGCTCTCATAATCAAGTAGTTAAATCTATCACTTATTATCAACCATCAATGCGACATCCCCATGAAGAGCCTTGGAAATGTTAATGTCCACCAAAATATGAGCAAAAGTAGAGTGATTGATGTTAGACATAGCATAATCCACATTCAAAGAAGACTAATAGCATCATCAATATCCTCAAAGTATGAATCTTCCCAAAATTAAAGGGGTGGATAAGGAAAACTAAAATCCCTTATAATGGGTTTGATGAGATTTAGCTCAAAAAACTCAAAGATACATAACTAAAAATCTCAAAGATGTGGAAAAGAATTCCTAAAATTGATTTGAGATCAATTTGTTTGATGGAGTTGTAAGGAAATCCAAGATTTGCAATCTTTAGAAAAGCTAATGGAAATCCTCTATCAATGTTTGATTGGGTAATTTTCTTGAAAGAATACAACCAAACAAAACTAATGGTGAAATCATCATATGGAATGGGACTCGATGCTAATTATGTTGAGGTGTTCTACAATGGTAGCAAACATAAAGCATCATGTTGTGACCATGTAAGTATAAACCAAAACATAGCAAACACAGTTAAAAACAAAACAAAACAAAAAAATATAAGTGTATTTATTTAGAAATGACATTTATTTTTTACATATAAAGACATCAAAACTTTAAAATTATATTAATATGGAACTATTAAAAATTAACATATGAGCATATAATATTTAATACACTTTTCAAAGTAAAAACAAACAAAATAATTATCAAAATAATGAATGGTGACTTTTCCAAAAGTAAAATTAAAAGTATTGCCAAAAAATTGAAAAAAATGTATTTCCAAAAAATAAAAGTAAAGAATATAGATAACTCTTAAATTAAAATTATTATTGTAGACACATAAAATTGTCCTAGGCTTGCAACTCTTAGATTATTCAACATTGCCCCTTTCATTCTTAATAATTAAATAATTTTTAATTATTTAATTATTTTCTAAAGTCATAATTCTTCTATTAATTAAATAATTTTAATTATTTAATTAATTCATTTTTATCTTTATTCTCCCTGATTAATTAAATAATTTTTATTTATTTAATTACGTCACTAATTAAGCCTTCTTTCTAAAATTAAATAAATTCTTATTTATTTAATTTTTGTCCACTTTCCACTATAATTAAATAATTTTAATTATTCATTAGCCTCTTCTCTCATTAAATTAAATAAATTTTATTTGGTCCACTCTCTTGAATTATAAATTAAATCATTATTTAATTCAAAATGATTCTTTTTGTCACATTCCTCTATAATTAAATAATATCTTTATTATTTAATTATTCATTGGTCACCTAAATTAAATAATTTTATTATTTAATTTCTCCAGCAACCTCTTTGTGGTGCCGATCTTATCTTCCAAAATTTATTCTTATCTTTTGACATCTCATTTAATTTGGAGGCCCTTGATTGAATTATCTTATATAATTCAATCTTGGCTATCATCATATCATTTGCCCTAATTTTGACCTAACCCTAATTCTTATTGCAACATTCAATCTTGATCATTGATTCTAGGGTTTTGATAAATCTTCTCATCCACAGCCACATTCAAAGTGCAGTTTTTATAAAATGGCAATTTTGTTCTCATTTTGTCCCCCTCTGGCTCCCTCTCTCTCTCTCTCTTAGCTCTCTATCTCTCTCATGCTCAGATTTTTAACATAGGTTATTATTATTTTGCAGTCATTGTCATTTTAGTCCATTGTAAGGTCATTTTATTTTATGCAAATCCTTCAACACTTGCATAGGGCTTAGTCATTTGTCATAGTTGCTCACACAAATCTGAGGGCACATTTTATTTACTGCAAGCTAGGAGGTGTAACAAAGGTCAGCCATGGAAGGTGGAGACTTAGGGTAACATTGTCCCTTTTGTCTTCACATTATTTCCTTTGTGCTTTGTTATTTCATAGGAATTTTAATGTTATTGTGCTAACCCCTCTAAAAAATTTAGGATTTTCCCTTGATTACATTGGTGAACCCGACTCTCTGTTTTCTATCATTTTTCCGTACGGTTGCATGTATTTTTTGTCAATTTTGCAGGAACAGGTACAGAGCGCCGCAACTGACAAATCGATCCGCAACTGACAAACTGAGCCGCAACAGCCAAATCGAGCTGCAACTGCCAAATCAAGCCACAACTGCCAAATCGAGCCGCAACTGCAAAATCGAGCCGCAACTGCCAAATCGAGCCGCAACTGCCAAATCGAGCCGCAACTGCCAAATCGAGCCGCAACTGCAAAATCGAGCCACAACTAACAAATCGAGCCGCAACTGACAAATCGAGCCGCAACTGTCTGGTAAAATTTTTCTTTCAGTTTTGAGGTTCTGATTTTTGAATTTTCGGGTTTTTCTATTTACTGGTTTTCTGGTTTTCTATTTCTTTTCTGTGTCTTTATTTCTGCAAGTTAACTAGATTAGATTTTTCTTGTATTAATAATCTTTTCTTGTAGCGTGTGGCAATCCTCATTCGTGTGTCCAAGACCATTGCATATGAGACTACTAATATTCATTGTTTGCAGATTCGCATGTCAAAGAAGGAATAACAAAACTTTGTACTTGTTTTTCATAGATTAGCAAACATTTGATTTCGGTGCATATAAAAAGAACACATGTCTTCTTTGGTTGATTGTGCTTGCAAGATGGTAGGTGAGTATGCTCTCACTTGGTGAAAACCTTGTGATCAGAAAACCAGACCCATCTTTATTTGTTAATTACCCTTCACGATTCGGTATATCAGAGTATCCTTTGCCCTTGCGCATTCGTGCGATCCTGGGTGTAAGAGAAACGGTTATTGACTCTAGAACTTGGGCCTGTTCTGGTGGAAAAAAAGTACTCACCCCAGGACGACTCAGACCGGTAGCACCCTGACACCGAGGGACTTCCAGCGAGTATATAAAAGTGGGTTCTTGGGGAAAGCCCAAGAATCACGAGCGTGGTTCCGACGAGATGGATCCGAAAGGGGACTCTCGTCGCATGGATCACGCCCCACGAATGGAATTCCCGAACTAAAAACTCTTGTGTAGTAAGCCAAAATCCTTCTATTTGCTAGCGCAACACCGGTCGGTGTGAAGGCATCCACACCTTCGCAGTTTGTAGTAGATGTGACCAGCTCGCCATGGGAGTTTCATGGGGGTTGGAAGCTTGGTTGGCCTGAGAAGAGAGTGCACTGTAAGGGGGAGCCCGTGCAGCCAAGCTTCTGAATTCACACGCTACAGATATGCGGTTGGGGAAACCCATGTGGAATCTAGTGAATATTGTCATGGCCTAACCTAGGATTGTACTTATTTGATGTGCGATTGGTTACATTCAAAACATTGTGCTTGTCAAGTGCTTGTTGGATTACTCAAACATTATACACAACATTCACAAATCGGGACACAAACAATCGACCTTAGGCAACTCAGACTTTTCAACAAGACATTAGAAGACAATCTCAGTCCTCATTTTGAACTTAGACTTGGCATTGTCCATCATAGTCCTCATTTGGCATCTAGACTTGGCATTGGTCATTTTCCTTAGTCAACATCTTCATTGTCATCTTGGCATTTGACATCCTTTCTTGACAATTTTATCACCTTGCATTAGTCATTTCCCTTGGAAAAATGTCATTATCGCTTTACATTTAACATCATGACATCCACCACCTTGTCTTCCCTTCACCAACGTCTTGATAGGCTTGCTAGTAAAGTTGAATACCAATTACTCTGTAGAGGTCAATACCAACAAGCCTTAGACGTTAGGAGACAATTCCTCCCAACCGACAATCAATGTCCTTCGTACCAACAATCCATGAGTCCTAGTCCTCCATCCATCTACCCTCACTACCAACATTCACTTAATACCATTCATGACATTAGTCCACAACAAACATCCATTACTCACCCTTATCCTAACTTTGACAAGGGAAGCCAACTGTCCACTCGTCCATTCCAAACCTCCATGTCATATTCTGACCCTTCACCTATCAATCCTGTCCAAGTCTACATCCCTTATCAACCATCTACCAACTCATGTCAAGTCCCCACATCATACCACACCAATCCAGTCGAAGTCTCCATGTCATATCCTTGTCCTTCAATAGTTAATCCAGTCCAAGACTCCATGGCATATCCGGTCAAAGTCCCCATGTCACATCCTATACCATCACATCCTAATCTAGTCCAAGACTCTATGTCATATTCGGTCCAAGACTCCTTGTCATATCCGGTCCAAGTCCCCATGTCATACCCTTATCCTTCACATACTAGTCCAATGCAAGTACCCATGTCATATACTAGTCCTTCACATACTAGTCCAGTCCAAGTCCCCACATCCTATCCTAGTCCATCATTCATTAATCCTTTTCAAGTCATCCCCTCACAAGCCACATCTAGTCATGAAAATTTTGTCATTGCTCAAAGTCAAATCCCATTGTCTAAACTTGAGGATACATGTCAAAATGAAAGCCCAAAGCATAACCTTATAATGTCACCCTCATGTCAAGAACAAGGTAGTCCATCCCATGACCCTATCTTAAACTCCATTCAGGGAGTCCTTCAAGACAATCATGACATCCAAAACACACCTATCTATGACAACCCCATCTTTGAACAAGACCCTACCATTGACCAAGAAGTCCAAATCCATGACAACCCCATCTTTGACCAAGACCCTATTGTTGACCAAGAAGTCCAAAATGATCCACTCCTTGACCTTTACGCCATTCATGATCAAACACTTTCCAATCCTATACAAGCCTCGACTATTGAAAGTTTCCAAAATGAGACACTTGCCTCCATTACACACATAGACGATACTCCTCAAGCACAAGAGTATTCCAATATAGACATATTTGAAAATGATCAAGCTATAGCTGAATTTACTGGACTCTATGACACCGACTATAATGATGGCTTTGACATTTCTTTGGAAGCACCAAGAGAATTATTTGAACCTGACATGTTGCACGATCAAACCAAAGATATCAGTCAGGAATATGTCCAACATGAAAATGAAGCTAAGACACTTTATCAACTAGGGTCATCTATCTTTGTCAGAGCAGGATTTCTTGCAAATGAAAATATTACAAGTGACAGTGTCCATAGACATCATGATGGGTTAGCATCTTGCTTTCAAAACAATAAATACCCCATTGCAAATAGAATCTGTCAAAGCATGCAATATCAAGGAAAGGACTAGGCATACACGAGCAAGGCATTCTTGAACCAATACAGCTTCAGGGAAATTACAGACATCAAGGTCTTGGTTATTCCTCAGACAACAAATCAAACGATGTCAGTGGTACCTCCTCGATACTAGGGGAAACTTTGTCAGATACAAATGTCAAAATGGAGTCCATGAGAAATCCTTGTCATAAGATTGCTGCCAACACCCCCTCCACCCACACCATGAACCGTCATTCCATCAGAAATAAACCTTCCCTTTGGAACCAACAAAAACAAAAGTCTTACAAGTCAAAAGATCAAAATCAAATGTCAAAGGCCATTGAATCAAACAAAAGGACAAGTGGACAAATGAAATTAAAATGGATCCCAAAGAAAGACGGATCGAACAAAGACACTCAGTCAAATACAAAAGTCAATCACAATGTGGAGCCACAAGGCAAGAGGACTCCCACATATAACACATGTCCACCTCCTTCAAAATGGTCATCAATCAAGGCATATAAAAATGTTGGTTCCAAATGCCATCCCTCCAAAATCCGTCATACACCATCCCAAGTTTGGAAAATAAAAAGTCATTCATCTAAATGTCTAAACAACCTTTCCATGTCTACTCTCATTTGTCATAATCCTACATCTCGCCTAAAGTCCAAAAATCCTACATCACAAATCCGTCACATCATGGCAGCAACTCTTTACCACAAGGACTCTCATGGCACTCTATTGCGATGTGCGTATTTTGATAAGGCCAACTCTAGTATCAGAAAGGATCACAATGACATCGATTAGTTGTATACAAGTGCTACGATCCTGACAAGAGAACTCCTACAGCAAGGTCATTATTGGCATATTATGGCACCAGTCTCTACATCGGCACCGTCAATAGATTCAGAACAGTCAGTGGTTATCTAAAGCATCCAGGCTATCCACAAAATCAAAAATACAAAAAAAATCAAATATCAAAAAATCATCACCCTGATGAAAACCTGGCAAACAGGCGTCTTGGTGACACCAAAAAAATCAAAAAAATCAAGAAAATAGTAAAGAGAAAATTTCATCCAATGGTGAAAACCTGGCAAACAGGCACCCTGGATAAGTACCATGATGAAAACCTGGAAAACAGGCATCATGTGTAAAATAAATCATCTATGTGGACTCTTACACTTGGGGGCAAGTCATCTCATTTCCCATGCCTTCCTTATGACATTGACATCCATCTAAGCCCTATTATTTCCACACATTTTTCCCACCTATCTTGGTCTTGACATAAAACTGGCACACATAAATCATGCTTTGGGAAAAATCTTGACATGTCTATCCTTCGGTCATACACGATTCACAAAACATCATGTCATTGACCGTCATAGTCTTATTGTCCTTATATGACATAGTCCTTGAAAACCATATGACATTCCCTTAGTCTCATGTCTCACGTCCTTTACCAAGGCCACCTTTTTTCCTTTTATGCTTGTCACCTATCTTGGCTTTCCCTTGTCAAACGGTCTAAGGAAACTCCATCATTCCAAATGCAACGAGTCTAATCCATACAAGCACATTATCCAAAATTTTACTTGACTGTGTTCCTGGCCCAGCTGTAGACTTCCATACTTTTGTCACATTATCGTCATCGTCCTCACGTTGTTTCGGGATGCGTCCTTCCCACGTCAAACAACGTTGTCATCACCTGTCAATTGGTATTCAGCTTGACTAGGGGCACAATCATGTTTGTCCTTGGATTCTCATGTGTAGGCATCAATCATATGCATTTGTCACGATCCTCTTAAATGTCAAAATCCAAAAAAAAATCATAAAATAAAAAAAAAAAGAGACAAAAATATCAAAAAAGTCCTGAAAAAAGACAAAAACATCATAAAAAGTCCTGAAAAAAGACAAAAACATCATAAAATGTCCTGAAGAAAGACCAAAAAAATCATAAAATGTCCAAAGAAAAACACAAAAACATCCAAATCAATGTCAAAATCCTAAAGATGGAGTCAAAGTCAGTCATGTCAGTCAGTCCATGTCATTGTCGAACTACGTTGTCTCTGTGCATTTGCTACATAGGCAAGGCCATACAGTCGATGAGTCCCCGAGACATTAGGTCAGTCCTTTTAGGTTTGTCAAAATAAAATCATGACGCAATCTTTGGTCCCCAAGACACAATCATTAGTCGTATCGAACTACGAGGTCAGTCCATTAGGGTTCATGGCATCACACTGACACACATGAATCTTTCCCAAACGAACAAAACTCATCATGACAATCACTATCACAGCAAGACAATCTCATTGGCACATATCATCATGACAATATCGACATATGGCCAACTCAAGTCAAACTCAGTCAAAACAAGTCAAACTTAGTCAAAACAAGTCAAATTATTGCAACCAGTCAAACTATCAACTCTTGGTTACCTTTCAGATGGGTCCTTCTGAAGAATAACCTCTGTCATTTATGCCTTAGGATGTGTCCTTCCTAGGAATCGGCATTGTCATCTGACATTTTCGAGGGATCCTTTCTGACACTTAAGGATCATTCCTCTCGACAACAACGTTCTTTCAGATGTGTCCTTCTGAAGAACAAAACTCTGACATTGGTGCCTTAGGATGTGTCCTTCCTAGGCATCGTCCCTATCATTTGACATTTTCGAGGGATCCTTTCTGACACTTAAGGATCATTCCTCTCGACAACAACGTTCTTTCAGATGTGTCCTTCTGAAGAACAAAACTCTGACATTGGTGTTTTAGGATGTGTCCTTCTTAGACATCGACATTATTCAGGATGTGTCCTTCCTGAATATGGCAACCTTCAGCATTTGTCATCTTGGCATCATTTAAATTTACATTGACACATCAATGCACTCGGCATCCAGACGCACTTGGCAAACACTTGGCATTTGTTTTTAGCTTTTATCATGATATTAGTTTTTCAGCGAGATCCCACTAAGCAAGATTTAGAGAAGCAGCGACGTATCATGTCAATTGACACGCATGACTACTAGTTTCTCAGCGAGGTCCTGATTTTGGGATTTAGAAAAACGACGACATATCATGGTAAGGACTCTTTCTTTTTGTATTTTGACAATCATGCTACTAGTTTCTCAAGGATATCCTGGAAACAGGATTTAGAGAAGCAGCGACGTTTCATGATTTGTCTTTGTCTTTTTTTTCTGCATGTGGTTGATTATGGCAAAAAGATTGGGGCAAGCACGCTCCTAGTATGAGGCATGATCATCCTTGTCTGTGACTGCTTGTCTTATGTGATGGTACGAACTTGCACACCTTGATCTATGTCATATCATGGTGTTTATTGGCCATTACAACAGTTCGCCCAATAATGATTAAGAGCAATAAATATTAGACCTATGGCAATGTTTTGAAAGATTTGGTCTAGGAACTAACATGCATCTTCTTTAGTCTTGTCATCTTCTCTCACTCGTTTCATGTAGGCATTGCATCCATCTCATCATCCATATCATTTTCATTAACATTTCTTTGTCTCTTCATATTCTAGTCTTCTCATCCATTTCGAGAGCACACCCATGTTCTTGGAACCTATCTATCTTCTCGAGGGGGCATACCACAACCCTCCTCGTCATTCTTCCTCATCTTATTTTGCATTGGGGCATATTTTTGACTTAGTTTCTTTGTCACAATGCGACATGCTACATTATGACAAAGAGGGGCAAAATGTAGACACATAAAATTGTCCTAGGCTTGCAACTCTTAGATTATTCAACATTGCCCCTTTCATTCTTAATAATTAAATAATTTTTAATTATTTAATTATTTTTCTAAATCATAATTCTTCTATTAATTAAATAATTTTAATTATTTAATTAATTCATTATCTTTATTCCTCACGATTAATTAAATAATTTTTATTTATTTAAATTCGTCACTAATTAACCCTTCTTTCACAGAATTAAATAAATTCTTTATTTAATTTTTGTCCCTCACACTATAATTAAATAATTTTAATTATTCATTAGCCTCTTCTCTCATTAAATTAAATAAATTTAATTTGGTCCACTCTCTTGAATTTTTGAATTAAATTATTATTTAATTCAAAATGATTCTTTTGTCACATTCCTCTATAATTAAATAATATCTTTATTATTTAATTATTCATTAGTCACCTAAATTAAATAATTTTATTATTTAATTTCTCCAGCAACCTCTTTTTCTGTGCCAGATCTTATCTTCCAAATTTATTCTTATCTTTTTGACATCTCATTTAATTTAGACCCTTGATTGAATTATCTTATAATTCAATCTTGGCCCTTCATCCTTATCATTTGCCCTAATTTTGACCTAACCCTAATTCTTATTGCAACATTCAATCTTGATCATTGATTCTAGGGTTTTTTGTCATCTTTTCATCCTGGCCACACATTCAAAATTGCAGTTTTTATAAAATGGCAATTTTGTTCTCATTTTGTCCCCCTCTGGCTCCCTCTCTCTCTCTCTTAGCTCTCTATCTCTCTCATGCTCAGATTTTTAACATAGGTTATTATTATTTTGTAGTCATTGTCATTTGCAGCCATTGTCATTTTAGTCCATTGTAAGGTCATTTTATTTTATGCAAATCCTTCAACACTTGCATAGGGCTTAGTCATTTGTCATAGTTGCTCACACAAATCTGAGGGCACATTTTATTTACTGCAAGCTAGGAGGTGTAACAAAGGTCAGCCATGGAAGGTGGAGACTTAGGGTAACATTGTCCCTTTTGTCTTCACATTATTTCCTTTGTGCTTTGTTATTTCATAGGAATTTTAATGTTATTGTGCTAACCCCTCTAACAAATTTAGGATTTTCCCTTGATTACAATTATTTTGTTTGTATATAGAAAATAAAATAAAATAGTTCTTAAGTAAAATAAAATAACTCTTAAGTAAATAAAATAGCTTCAAATCAATATTTCTCAACATTTTTTAGATAAATATATTTTAAACATGTATACTAGTTATTGAAGCAATAAAAAAGGATGGTGCAATAAACAAAATTTACGAAATGAAATCAAGATCTCATACCAATAGTCAATAGGATAAAAATATAGAGCCAAATTACTCTCATCTTATGCCATCACATGTTCTTTGTTTCCTATGTAGTTTTTCTTAGTGGGTCCCCATCACATTCACATAAATCTTATAAAATTGTTTCTTAGTTTATTAATCACAAATTTATTTTCCTATAACAAAGTTCAACAAAGTGATGTACTGACAAAAACTAATAGGGTCGCTCTATTGGAGGTGCAATTCTTTAATCATTGATTGGAATTCAAATTTGTTTTTGCACCACCATATAGTTTGGATGTCCAAAACATGATGCTAGTGAACTAAATTGTTTAAAGACTAACCTTTGAATACACTTAGAAAATCTTAAAAAATCACAAAATATAATTTTGACCCAAATATGAGTATCATTGCCAAATTCATGTTTATGTGTTGACCCAATTTGAAATTTATCCAATTGAACTCTCAAGGCACACTCAAATCCCTAGTTGTTGGAGCCTTAAACCCCTTATTGACAATTATTAATGCATTCACCAAGTTTTAGCCACATTGAAATCTAAATAATTGCGATACCATTTGTTGCTACCAACATAACCTCATGGTGTTTTCCCTTATCCCAAGTAGTACCTTTGAGTGAAGATTGTGCACCTAGAACATTGCGTGGAATAAAGAAATTTGGTGTTAATGAAGAAAGGATGCAACTAGAAGTAGCACCCTCTAAAGTCTCAACAGAGGAAAGTGGATGATGAATGCCAAGGACAAAAACAAATCCTATAAAAAAAATAGGATTGTCATTACTTCTTTTTTTTTTTGCTTTTCCACTTCTTTATTTCATAACTGGCAAGTAAGGCATCCATTTCTCTCATAATCTCTTTGGGCACATTAGGGCACACCTTCACATCATGTCTTGCCATTTTAGCAAGGTTGTATTTTAATCTATTAACTCCCCCATTCAAATGAAGCTAACATTTAATACAACAAACTTGGCTCTTTACAACACCCACTTCCATGCAAGGTCTTTCTTACCACTCACTTGTGTTGAACTTGACATTGTTGATTTCAAAATAGAAAAAATATTAAATTTTGAATAGAAAAAAAAAAAAAACAAGAAACAAAATAACAAACATTTATAAGGGAAAATAGAATGCAAATACATTAGGAAATGACAAGGGAGGAAAGCTAGTGAACATTTCCCC
Organism: Sequoia sempervirens; assembly: GCA_007258455.2. NCBI lineage: Eukaryota > Viridiplantae > Streptophyta > Pinopsida > Cupressales > Cupressaceae > Sequoia > Sequoia sempervirens. The sequence continues at coordinate 17,738 of VDFB02096395.1, read as the reverse complement.
TAAGCTTTCAACTTTTCTCATTTTCAAATTAAAAAAATAAAAATAAATGAACAGATATATATTGGTTTGAATCTTAGAAGGTACCTTAAAATCTTCTTCCGATCACTTCTCTTAACATGTTTTTGTTGAGTGGATGCTAAAGCTATCCTCTATTGGACAAAATAAGACAATAAATGCAAAAAAATGAATTGAAAAGTTGAACTTCATGTGAATTTTGTTATAAACTAAAAAAAAAATTGTAAGTTCAAGAAAAAAACTTGGCTGAGTCCAAGCAAATACTTGTCAAGTATTCGACCTAACTCACCCTTATCCGACCTGACTTGGCATAATGAGCTAGAAAACTCGTGAGTCACAAATCAACCAAGTACTCACCAAAGTAATTCTACTATGGTACTAGCCAATGTAGTGACTTGATAGACTTGTGAATATTTTTTCAATAATCAATAATTTTTGGAAAATTAGAAAAAGTCAAAAACATCAATAAAAATAGAAAAAATTAAATGTTTTTAAAAGTTTGATGTCAAATTAAGATTAAATAGCAACTTTCCACCTAAAATGTCAATTAAATTGCAATCTTATTATAGCTTGAGATTTGTGTCGAAGCCTACAAAATAAAACACCAACTTGACTCAAATCAAATTATTGACCAATCTAAGCCATAGGTTACTCACAATTGTTTCCAGATATTTGCTACCATATTTGAATACATGAAAGTGCACCCATGTGCCCTAAGCATAATCCTAAACACCCTACTAGACTACCTAGGAGTATGGTAACCAAGGAACATTCTTTTCCAAGAAGAAAAGCAAATGGTCTGTAAAAGATGACATTTAATATTCAATTATGTGCAATTTTCAAGATCTAAAATTCATATCATCATTCAACCTTTTTCTACAAATGCTATTCTACATAAAGAGATATTTTCAAATCGTGCTTCCACTAATGTTCTTAATGAAAATCCAATTTCATCATTTCATGAGATACAATTCCTCAGTGAGTTAAGCAAAACCAACTCCACTCGAAACCAGCTAAAATTTTAGCGTTCCCATCTTAATGCTACCTTTTTATGACAGCTATTTGACTTTTAAATTGGGATAGTTTTGACAATACAGGCACATACTAGAAAAGGTTGAAATTTTCAAGGTTGTAAAACATTTTGCTTTTCTCATCAATAGTTATCCACTCCAGCTATTACGAATAATTTGATTGATTTCACATTTGTATTTTCCATCTTACATTCCAATTCATAACCTAAAGGGATACAAAGTTAAAACCTATAAATGTAATTGAATCAGTTTTGTTACTAGAATCCCAAATATAATGGCACTAAACATGAATGGTACTAGTTGAACGATGTTTTCAAACTTGGTTGGACTTGCAGGTCTTATGAGTCGGTCTGTCAAAAATTGTTCAAAATGATCAATTCAAAATGAAAAACATATTAGCTTCTGATATTCAAGCACCCAGCAATGAAAATACAGAATAGAAGTACCAGATGTAGTTCTAGACAAAAACATATTGTGTGAATTGATGTACATAAATAATCTTAACTCAAAGAAAGGCATTTTAAGTTACTGTAGACTCAATGACATTTGAGGCCATATGTGTCTTCATTTGTAGTGGCTACAATACCATGTGTCAATTAGGCATTATGTGTGTAGAGGATGCAATTGAAGTAGCAATTTCATTTACATCTGCTGCACAAACAAATGATTAAAGGTTCAATAGAAAGCAAATGCCTAGTCCCAACAAGGGGATCAATTTACAAAAGAGTTCCTACAATACAGAATGCGAGATCAGATAAAGAACAACGTTTTGAGTTTTGTAGAGGGTCGGCTGTTTTCAGTTTTTTCATAGTTCCACAGAGTTTTCTGACGGGGGGACATGGGATGGGTTTCAGGTACAGGGGACCAAGGGCTTAAGTTTGAGGACAGCGGGGGATGGTAAGGGGACGGTGGCGGTGTGATGACACTGAAATACATATAGTACTTGAAAACTAGTTATAAAAAGATGTATAAATTCAAGTGAACATGGCATCACTCCTCTTCTTGCTCCTCCTCAACCCTTTTGCTCTTCATTCTCACTCTTACACCTTACACTCTCACACTCACACTATTACTTCTTGTTGATTTGCTTTTAGTGAATTGAAATAAGGATAGAAGCCAGTTTTATAGAGTTTGTGAGGTTTGGGTGGGGTCCACAGACCATTAAATGAAAAACTGGTAGAAATGGCACCGGAGGAGCGGGGGGAACCCTTTTGCTCTTCATTCTCACTCTTTCACCTCACACTCACACTATTAGCTTCTTGTTGATTTGCTTTTTGTGAATTGAAATGAGGATAGAAGCCAGTTTTATAGAGTTTGTGAGGTTTGGGTGAGGTCCACAGACCATTAAATGAAAAACTGGTAGAAATGGCACCGGAGGAAGGGGGTGGACGGGGCGGCAAGGGTGGGTGGTCCCCGTGGAACACTGGTTTTCTTTGCAAAACACAGTAAATGAAACAAGGATATATATTGGATCATGAGGTTTGTCTTGAATCACCATACATTGAAAGTTGCCGGTACAAATGGCATGGCATTTCGAATATTGCATGGAAGATGGAAGTAATCTGTAAAGTGTAAACAGATGAAGCAGAACTGGATGCCAAATAGTCAAATCATGAGGGCAAGCTATAGAAGGAAGTAAATAATAGATTTGCATGAGTTACTTGTTCTTCTAACTTGCAATCCAAGCCAAAATGACAATAACAATAATCATAAACCCCTGGCTCACACTGTTTTGTTCATTACTTATGAAATAGATTCGATTTAATTTCCTGCATCAAGCAGGTTTCCCACCACAAACCCTTGTTTACCTAAAATGTCATACAAAGCATAAATATTTACCTGCCATCTACAATAAACGGAAAAAAAAGTTTTTTATTAAGTTCCCTCGTACATAGGAAACAATGTTTTCCATAAGAAACTGAAACAAAAGATGCCAGGTAATCGAAGTTTACATGTTCTCATAGCGTGCAAGCCGCAACCACAACAAAAATTGGGCTCAAACCACATACCCTAAAATAAAACTAGCAGAAAAACAACCCGAGGTCTTGAGTTCAAATCCGAAAGGCCTCCAATGCTTTACCAGTAAGCCTGCAAATCCTCCATTCCTGCAGCACCTGCGCCCCCATATCCTCGTAAAACTTGATGGCATTCACATTCCAATCGAGCACGCACCACTCCACCCTACCAAACCCTAACTTGCTCGCCTGATTAGCCACTGCCTTGAGCAAAATGGTGCCCAAACCCCTCCTCCTGTAGGGCTCCCTTACAAAAATGTCTTCTATATAAAACCCCGGCTTCGCCAAAAAAGTTGAATAATTTCTGAAAAAAAGAACAAATCCCACAACAGTCGCGCCGCTCTCCGAAATAAAATACTGCGCATCTGGGTCGTTCACGGGAGGATCCAAGCTCAGATTCTTAATAATGTTTTCAAAAAAATTGTTAGGGTTTTCAGAGCTAGAGTTAGGGTTTGTATGGCCTATGGGTTTTGTTGGGTTTATTTCTAGGATAAAGACAGTGGGGCCTTCGAATGGAGGGGCATTGAAAAGCGTGGTTTCGAGGGCTGATTGTGTGGCTTCACACATATGAGTCAGGCGTTCGAACTCGGCCATTTGCTGGATTAGTTTTAGGATGAAGGGGGAATCCTCTTTGATTGTTAGTCTCAAGCATACAGAGGCTTCGTTTGCTTCAATGGCCATGATGATTTTCAGCTTATGTTCGCCTTGACTCTACACCGATGGATAGCCTTCTGAGCCTGGGTTGTGTTGAGTGGAGGGCTTGATGTGTTTTGTGGAACATAACTTCGGGTCTTTTTTGCGAGCTATTAGCATAAACAGCCCAATGTATTAAGTTGCAGAATTTTAAAGTGTTTTTTAATTTGTCTCGTGGATTTTGCAGCAACTCCATGAAAATATTATAAAATAGATATTTTGACATGTAAATAATTATCAAATTTAAGATAAAAGATAAGAGTTTTCTTCATTATACACTCATGTCATTACACTCCATCATTTTTTACCATTATAAAATACCTCTTTCCATTAATAACAAGAGTTCTGGAGCAGCTATAATCCTTGTCAAGGGTTGCAAGTTCAAAGTGAAATTTGTATGAAGGAAATATAGTTGAGCTTTGATTCTGATAAAAGATGTGAGTGCAACAAGATATTTGGATAGATAGAGTTGCACGTTGACGTTTGTATGTTGTTGCAGAGCTCTAGTTTAGGCAATGGTGGGCAAGGTGATACCCAAGAATAAACTCTTGCATTCATCAAGAATGCATTAGATACAATTAACAAAGATAGTTTATGGTTGAAATAGGTAGTTAATTATTTTGTAGACATTCAAGCAAAGATTAAGCAAACAATGTAATGCATCAAGGTTGATGGCACAAATTATTTATATGTAATGTACCAAAACATGTTGGATATATATCAAGTCTAATATGAATGATGATTAACACTCATTAAACTCCAAAATCTTATTTTTTTGTGAACTTAAGATAGCCTATAAAGCTTAAAAACTTAAGTAAAGATAGCCTATAAAGTTTAATGCAACACCTTAAAAGTTTATCTAATCATAAGCAAAAAGTAGGAGCTTAATGGTATTAAGAATTATAGTTCCATTTATCAAGCAATGAACTTTACAAAGTTAGACTACCAAGACACTTGCAACTACAATATTTGACAAAAAAATTCACTTAGTTATGGTTATTGAATGTCCATACTTTGTTCCAACACTATCATGTTTACATAGGATGCAAATCTACAACTATGAAAGATGTTAAATAGTGCACACAATTTCGGCATTGTGATTGTAATAATGTTGTGAAAATTTAAGACTGGACATCAAACTTTTCACATTCATGAAGCTTGCAATATCAAATCATTGCCAATATCTTAAAGAAAAATGATCTAACTCTAGAAAGACATGATTAAACAAAAGAAATAAGACTTAGATTAAAGGGTTAGAAAATAACAAAGTAGAAAGTAAAAACAAACTAGAATATTCCTTTAAAATCAACTAGATTATTCTTTAGTCATTGTTTTCTTTTCAAATTGAGGTCTGCGTGTCATATGGACAAATAAACAAGGCACAAGTCAAGTCATACACGAAGTTGAGGTCAGAAAATCAAGGTGTAAAACGATAAGTTTGAGATGTTTCATCGTCAATGAAATCAAGTGATCAAGTACCTAAGTCATTATGCATGTTAAGTTTTGCTAAAGATAGTGAAATTATTTAATAACCAATCCTAATTATTTGTTGCTTTCTACATTTTCCCAATACATTTGCATATAATGCAAACATGAAGATTGGCAAGTTCATGTTATATTGCTTCATAGTTGGCCTTTCAAAAAAATTGTCAAATAGTTCAAACTTCATATTAAATTGATTCAGAATCAACTTTGCAGCAAACAAGAGATGCCTTTTGTATAATTTCTACTTTTTTTCTCAATTTATGTGTTAAAGTTGCTTTGTAGCAATGTTGACTAAAAGGAAAATAATGTCCATGACTTGATAGTATTGAGCTTGTTCTTTGCATTCAAGTTCAATAGTGCACCATTTGAAATAACATGGTGATCATTTATAACCTTATAGCAAGCTGCAATAACTCTTTTAGAAACTCAAACTATAACTTATTAACAATTTGTTTTAATACTATGGTGCTTCAAATATTTCCCTCATGTTGTAGTCAATGACAAATATGAAACAACAATTTCCTTTTCACATTAGACCCTAGCAAAGTATTGAAGCATTTTACTCAAGCATTTTATACACGATTTTGAAACATAAAAATGTAAAGCAACACTAACTAGCTATAACCTAAAACTCAAGCTTGTAATGACAAGGCTCAAATGCTAACCCACATTTACCATGACACTAAGTCTAATTCTAGGCTACTGTTATAATAAGTGAACTAAAATAACAATTGTTCAACGTCACTTACATTAACATTACATAAAATTATACCATCTATGGATACTCAAACACTAATAATGAATTGCATTTTGTAAATATATTGTTAGGTCATACTCCTAGTTTGACCTATAAGACATTAAATGTCATTGTCATGCTCATTCAATAATAAGAATACATTGTGTGCATTTTAAATATTTTAACTAAAAATCTTACCACTATTTTTCATACAACAAGCATTTATGTAATGTGCTTCATACATGAAACTATGTGTTTCACATTCAATTTGTAGTGTTTTATGGCATTGCTTACGCATTGCTATTTCCCAAATCTTATATTATTCTCTATATTCTATCATTTTAAGGCATTTAGATCCATATACCATTATTACAAGATTAGATGTAATGTTCCCTACCTTGATTTGCCCTAGAATTTGCCTATTGATCACAAATTGCAACAAATTAGGGATAGTGTTTCATCTTATTAAATAAATATCTTCTTAATTAAGTAATCTTGGATTGGGATCCTACATTCACCACATGAACACTATATGCAAATATGTATATATATACTTGTTAGGGTTAGACAATTGCATTATATCCATACATTATTAACAAAGCAAACATATTAGAATTGTGGGAGAAGGGACATGATGGGTCCACTTGAAGCCATATGCCAAGCCTAAGAGGGTGTATACCACAACCCTCCCCCTTAGCGACTTGTATCTTATTTTCCCATCAAGGCAACAACTCCCGAAAGACACATGCCAACTGGAATGGGTGAAGGTCGCAAGTGGGCTCTTTTGGCACTTACCACTTCACCTCAGGCCCATCCTCATTGTGGGATTGGGCAAAGGTCACAAGTGGGATCTTTTAGGTTCTTACCTCTTCACCCCAAGCGCCTCCCACAAGGTGGGTTTCAGACAGTCAAGCATAATTTCTGATTCAATCATATGATATCCTTCTTTCCTATCTTATAAGCAATATATGTAGGAAACCAATTATTTGAAGAAAATACACATTTAACATTCCTTTAGTATGCAGGGTCATATTCATATAGATGCGAGATAGTAAATGGCAGAAATACACCTGAATATGGAATGGATTTGTTATACTCTTGTTTAGGTATATATTACTCTTATGTTGTGCTGGATCGCACAGGTCCTTGTTGTGCTCTCGTCTCTTCCTCTTTTCCCTAATGAAGATTTGTTTAGCAATCCATGATGATGCCCTCTGCCTTGAATGGTTCCTCCTTTATATCACAATGGGACTGAGAGACATAACATTTCTGGTTATCTGTTTGCTAAGGGACACAAATCTTTGTTAATGCTTGTAGTTAGGAGTAATTAACTATTAATGGTATCATTGATCCTCTTCCATTGTCCACCTTCCCTTAGTTACTTCTCTTCATGCGAAAGGAGGTGTCTTATGGTTTGGACGGTTTAACATTATCTAACCAATTAATCATCTTCTTTTCATAAGCATATCCTATTGATTTTTGTAGCTCGAAAGGTGGGATGTGGATTTGTTTTAAAGCAACTTGAGTTGGACATGCTTTAAATCACTTTAAAGCAAATCGAGTTAGATATGCTTTAAAATAATTCGAGTTGGATTTTTAGTAATAGCAAGATTTTTATTCTTTAATAGAATATTTTTGAGTTTGTGAGGATAAGATAAATCCAAGCGTGATTTTATGTGTAATTAAAGCCAAAGAAAGCAAGGAAAGATTGTTTCCTTGCACGCTAAGTAAAGCAGCTAGGCTCTATAAATGTAAGATTGTTGTAGCAAACTCATATGGTATTTTCGAAAGAAAAGTTTGCTGTTAGACTGAATAGAAGATCCAACATTTGCAGGTTTTTCCCCACATTGGGGTTCCCTGGGTAAATTTGTGTTATTGTCTTTTTGTGATTGACTTATTGTTATTTTTGCTTCCATTGTTATTAGTTGTTAATTAACCTAGTTGTGTTAATTGTTATAAATCAGATTTCTTTCTATGAATTTATTGAGCAATTAATCTATTTCTGGGTTATAGATATTAACATGGTATCGGAGCTCTAAACTTTGAATACGAAGCCAAGATTTGTGACACAGATTTCAAGAAAAAAAATCATTAGATTTTTGTCTCCAGTTCTTTTTGTGGCTATGGCAACCAGCGTTCGATACAAGGATAGGCTTGAGGGTGCATCTAACTTCTTGTAGTGGAAGGTTCAGATTACATCTATTCTCAAGGAGAACAGGGTATGGACCTATGCTAGTACAGAAGTGACACCACCAACAAATGATCCTATTGCCTTAGATTCACATGAAGTCAAAGAGGCCAAGGCTCAGAGGATTATCCTAGATGGAGTAAGAGATCATTTGATTCCTCATTTATCGGGGAAAGACATCGCCAAGGAGATGTGGGATACGCTCACAAAACTTTATCAGAGTGACTATCAGAGTAGTAAGATGATGCTCAAGGACAAATTGCATAATACCAAGATGTCCAAAGGTGAGAGTGTGACCTCTTACTTTTCCAAGTTGACACAAGTCAGGGATGAGCTTGTTGCTGTTGGAGAGATGATTAATGAAGATGAGTTGATGTGTATAGCCTTGAATGGTTTTTCAAAGCATTGGGAAGTGTTTGTCAAGTGTGTTGTTGACAGAGATCGACTACCTGATTGGAAAAGACTTTGGGATGATTTTGTTCAGGAGGAGATCCATGATGGTGCTCATCGAGGAGATCAGACGAAGAAGGGTCAAGATGAAGAAAATATTGCTCTTGCAAGCAAGGGTAAGAAGAAGTCCAATAAAGAGCAATCAGAAGGTTCTTCTTCCAAGAGTGGGAAGAAGAAAGATCTGAGCAAGATTAAATGTTTTTGCTGCCATCAAATGGGTCACTATGCTAGTCAATGTCTGAATAAGAAAAATAAGGACAAGCAAAAGAAGCATTTTGCTGCTATAGCAGAGGTGGACGAGTTTGCATCACGATTTGAGAATGAGTTTTCACTCATTGCTTGTCTCTCAAGTTCAATTGCCAACAGGATATGGTATATTGACAGTGGGGCTTCTCGCCACATGACAGGAGTAAGAGAATGTTTCACCAAGTTGGAGGAGAAGAAGCTGGATTTCTATATTGAGCTCAGAGACAATGCCAAGTACCATGCAACTGGTATTGGCACCGTCAAGTTTCAGAGGGAGTATGACAAACCTTTGTTGGTGGAGGATGTGTTGTATGTCCCTGGCAGGACAAAGAATTTAATCTTAGTTTCTGCTTTGGAAGACAAGGGTTACATTGTGACCTTTGAGAGGGGAAAAGTCTATATTCGTCCCAAAGATTCCAAGGTTGCAAAAGTGATTGGAGTCAGGAATGGCAACTTGTTTCGGTTACAATTTGAGCCAGCACATGCGTTGGTTAGTAGCTGTAAAGGGATAGGAGAATTGTGGCATAGGAGGATGGCTCACCTTCACCATGGAGCACTTAATATTCTTAAGGAAATAGTGATGGGGCTGCCTGAGATAAAAACAAAAAAGCATGAGGTGTGCAAAGGCTGTGCACTTGGGAAATATGAGTATTATGTTACCTTCATTGATGATTTCTCCAGGAAGATGTGGATATATTTCATGAAGAATAAAGATGAAGTCTTCAGTAGGTTCAAAGAGTTTAAGGCTCTCGTGGAGAACCAAACTGGGAAGAAGATCAAGATATTGAGGTCTGATAATGGAGGCGAGTATACCTCGAATGCCTTCAAATATTTCTGTGCTCAGGAAGGTATCAAGAAAGAGTTGACAGTTTCGTACAACCCTCAGCAGAATGGGGTTGTTGAACAAAAGAATAGGGCTATAATTGGAGCAGCCAAGGCCATGCTTCATGATCAGGATTTTCCTTGGTTCTTATGGGCAGAAGCTTGCAACACAGTCAAGTGTATTTGCAGAATAGGAGCCCTCACAAAGTGTTGGGCAAGTTGACTCCAGAAGAGGCGTTCTCTAGTAAGAAATTAGACTTGGGGCACATTCGCATCTTTGGATGGCTTATGTATTGTCACATTCCTGTTGAGAAGAGAACCAAGTTGGAACCTACTGCAGAGAAGGGTATCCTTGTTGGGTACAATGAAACTTCTAAGGCTTATCGGGTTTACATTCCTGCTCTTACGAAAACAGTTGTTCGCAAAGATGTAAATTTTGAGGAAGAGAGGGCTCTTCAAAAATCTAGCAACTTGATGAATGAGGGGGAGCAATCAACCACAGTTGAGGCAACACAATTTCCTCAAACTTCAATCACGCAAGCTGGAGAGCAGAGCGAGTAGGCTGAGCAAGGTGATCAGAAGGAGGAATCAATAATTCTTCAACCTCAGATTCCTATTACAGAAAAGAGGAGAAACAGGGCAGCTGAACAGACACTAAAAGAGGCTCAAGAATATGTAGATGATCCTCAAGATTCAGTCAATATACATATACAAATTGTTTTTTTAAATATAAATTTAACTCAATATACATTTGAAAATATTAAAAAAAAAATCTAAAATAGTTTAATAAGAAAGTTGCTAGATGAGGCAAGAATCTTGTCATGGACTTGCACGGATGACCCTTTATAGAATACTCAAAACATTAGAAAGCAATAATATCAAAGTGAAATTTACATATAATATATTGTAAAGTGATGACAAGTGATTTTTTTTAATAAGAAACAATACATGCAGTACCTTGTAACGCCGAAGGCGTTTCCTATCTGAAGAGAGCGGGCTAACTTTGGTCATCGACGGTTTACATTGGCCTGGAGACGATGGAAATGTTGAGCGTCGTTGGATGTTAAAGCAGCGAATACACCCTGTTTTCCTTCTTTACGTGGATTTTTATGCCAAAGGCGTTACCTTATGTGAAGTTTATTGAGCTATGTTCTGCGATCAACGGCTGATGTCTGTTTCTATGCATTATAAGACGATTGAATTCATCTGAGCGGTTGAATTTTCAATGAGTTTTTTTCTTGTTCACTATTTTTTGGTATATAGATGACATTCAATATATATACTTTGCTGGACTTCCAAAACCCAAACAAACTATTTAGCAGGAGGGATTCTGGGCGAGGAGAATCGGCGCCCATATTTTCTGCTAATTTGATGGAAACAAAATCGATGGATAGGCCGGGGGTGTAAACTGCCTCTCATTTTCGCCTCTGATCTTCTTGGTTGCAGGATAGTTACTTAAGGTTCAGTGGGTTCCGTCACTAAATATAGGCGCTATAATTATGTTAGACACAACTAGTGGTATAATAGTGAGGACTGCTATTGAATTGGCAGTTGTAGACGTAAACAGAAACACCACCATTCTGAATGCCACTCTCAACATTCATATCGGAGACTCCACACAAGACAGACTCACAGGCGCTTCTGCAGGTAACAACACCACCTCTACCCATTATAAGCATTTCTCTTAAACTTTGTCGATTGTCCTCCCCGCCTGTGCCAAAATGGGAGCTTTAGAACAGGGTATCGGCATCCTTCAAAGCTTCATGGTGGGATGATTTTTTTCAGTCTCCCTTCCTGTGCAAAAATGGGAGCTTTGGAACAGGGTATGGACATCCATCAAAGCATAAAGGATAGAGGAATTTCGCCAGATGTTGTAGTTGCAACTGCCCTGGTATTTGACAAGATGCCTCATAGAGATGTGGTCTCGTGGACTGCAATCATTGCAGGATATGCACAAAATGGATTTATTGAAAAGGCTTTAGAAATTTCCAAAAATGCAGTTATCAGGTTTAAAGCCAAATTCTGCAACCTTTGCTAGCACACTCCCTGCCCATGCCAAAATGGGAGCTTTGGAACAGTATAACATCCATCGAAGCATAAAGGATGCAGGAACTTTGTCAGATATTATAGTCGCAACTGCCCTGCTAGGCATGCATGCTTGCTCACATCCTTCTCAATGGTAAAATTTGGTAAAATTATCAATAATATAGCACCACTCAAAAGCTGTTTACCACTAATAACGTTGGATGCCATAGAAATTGAGACGATATTTTTAGATAATATAGTTGGAAATGCTTTGGTAGACATGCTTGCAAAATGTGGAAGCATAAGCACGTGAACTATTTGACAAAATGCCTCAAAGAGAGGTTATCGTATGGAATGCAATGATTGCAGGATATGCAAAAAAACATAATTTTTTTTTTTAAAGATTTAGAAACTTTCAAGCAAATGCAATTGGAGGTGTAAAGACAGACTCCACAACTTTTGTTAGCATCCTCCCTGCCTGTGCCAGAACATGATAAGTAGAAATTAGGACGATTTTTTTTTAGATATTATAGTTGGAAATGCTCTGGTAGACATGCATGCAAAATGTGGAAACATAGAAAAAGCACGTGAACTGTTTGACAAAATGCCTTATCGCATGGAATGCAATGATTGCAGGTATTAAAAAATGATTTAAAAAAAAACTTTAGAAACTTTCAAGCAAATGCAACTGGAAGTGTAAAGCCAGACTCCAAAACTCTTTTCAGCATTCTCCTGCCTGTCCCAAAATAGGAGCATTAGAACAGGGTATGGACATCCATCAAAGCATAAAGAATAGAGGAATATTATCAGATGCTACAGTTGTAACTGTCCTTGTGGACATGTAAGCAAAATGTGGAAGCATAGAAAAGGCATGTGAACAGTCTGACAAAATGCCCCAAAGATATGTCATCTCATGGAATGCAATGATTGCAGGATATGCACAACATGGATTTTGCAAGGATGCTCTCAAAAATTCTGTTAATGAAGCACTTTGGAACATATCTTGACATTGCCCTTGCCATTGCAAATATCTCAAATCTAAATTCTCTAGACTTGGATATAAATTTCTTTCATGGGACCATTCTTCCTCAGCTTACATAGTGCTCACAACTTGCCTCTCTTGTTCTCTTTGACAATAATTTCATAGGAAGCATTCCTTCAAGCTTGGGGAAATTATCTGGTCTAGAGTATTTGGACTTGGACAACAATTATTTGAAAGGTAGCATTACCTCACACCATCATTAACTGCACCAGTTTATTAGTTGTAATTTTATCTGTCAACAATCTTACATGTAAACTTCCTTCCACTCTTGGAAATTTGGTTAATTTGTAGTATCTCCTTGCTTATAAAAAATATTTAACTAGTAGCATATCTCGTTCCCTAGATAAATCATTGGTTTAAATGTCTTAGATCTAAGTGCTTGAGAGAGTGTGCTAATGCCATTAATTCAATTGATATCAAATTAACATATGATACTCGTTGTGATATAAATGAATATACAATATCTCAAAATCAAATTTCATTAACGTGCATTCATATCGATTAGAGGTATTACTATATGTTATTACTTGAATAACTTTATATAATGTGCTCTCCATATTTTTCTTCTACTCTAAAATTGACCTCATGTACTGCACAAATGTACCCAAACAATGGTAAAAAAAAACATTTTTTCCAAATTGACCTTCCACACCTCTTCGGCGTACCCATTGCACACCAAGGTGCAATTGCTAGTATATATTAACATCTACAATAAACAAAAAGGAGGCCTTTGTAAGGCTTTTTATCAACTTCACTTTTACATAAGAAACATAAACAAAAAATATCAGATAATTGAAATTTACTTGTTCTCATATCATGTAAGCCCTAGTCACAAAAAAAGTTGGTGTTCAACAAATCAAAGAGTAGTTTTATAGTTTATAAAAAAAAGTAGTTTTTTTCTTTTAATTTTAATAACTAATTTCCTTTCAACTAGCTATTGAAAACTTTTATTCATCTACTCAAATTCAACAAATCAAAGAGTAGTTTTATAGTTTATAAAAAAAAATAGTTTTTTTCTTTTAATTTTAATAACTAATTTCCTTTCAACTAGCTATTGAAAACTTTTATTCATCTACTCAAATATCCATTTAGCAAAAAAAAAAAACCTGAGGGCTTGAGTTCAAATCCCAAAGGTCTCCAATGCTTTACCAGTAAGCCTGCAAATCCTCCATTCCTGCAGCACCTGCGCCCCCATATCCTCGTAAAACTTGATGGCATTCAAATCCCAGTCCAGCACGCACCACTCCACCCTACCAAACCCTAACTTCGTCACCTGACTAGCCACCGCCTTGAGCAAAATGGTTCCCAAACCCCTCCTCCTATAGGGCTCCCTCACAAAGAGGTCTTCTATATATAAAACCCCGGCTTCGTCAAAAAGGTTGAATAATTTCTGAAAAAAAGAACAAATCCCATTATGGTCGCGCCGCTCTCCGAAATGAAATACTGCGCATCTGGGTCACTCACGGGAGGGTCCAAGCTTAGATTCTGAACAATGTTTTCAAAAGAAACATTAGGGGTTTCAGAGCTAGGGTTAGGATTTGTAGGACTTTTGGGAATTGTTGGGTTCATTTCTAGGATAAAGACAGTGGGGCCTTCGAATGGAGGGGCATTGAAGAGTGTGGATTCGACGCCTGATTATGTTGCTTGACACATATGAGTCAGGTGTTCGAACTCGGCCAGTTGTTGGATTAGTTTTAGGATGAAAGGGGAATCCTCTTTGATGGCTAGTCTCATGCATATAGAGGCTTCGTTTCCCTCGATAGCCATGGAGATTTTAAGTTTATGTTTGCCTTAGACTCTACACCGATGGCTAACCTTCCGAGCCTGTGTTGTGTTGCGTTGAGGGCTTGATATGTTTTCTAGAATACAACTTCTGATTCATTGCATAAAACAACCCAATGTATAAAGTTGTGATTTTCCTTGAAATAGTTCAACACGTGTTGTTGAAATTTTTTAAAAGTTTTTAGTGGGGAAACTTTCTATTCATTTTTTTTTTCTGTGCAGTTTTGTGTTGAATTGCTATTCTATTTTTTTTTTATTGGAATAAGCATTAAAAAAAATACATCTGTAGACATCTAAATTTGGACACTTAATTTATCCAAATTCATCCCCTTTCGTCTTATTTTTGTTAATTAAGTAATACTACTATTATTTAATTAATATCTTTAATTCTGCCAAATCCCTAAGGTATTTAATCAATAATACCTTATCTCTTTAATCCTCCTTCCATCAATTGAATTAAATAAATATTCCATTTATTTAATTCCCTTCATGTCACATCCTCCATCATTTTTATCTTATCCTAATCCATCTTCTAATCTCATCATTAGGATGTGCACATGCCTAATCCTTGATTAGGATGTGTCACATCCTCCAACTTTTGCAAGTTGGCCTCTAACCTCTCTTAGCCACCTAACCCTCCTCTAATCCTTCATTACTCTTCTCCATGTGATCTTTGACTTGTCACATCAAGTCACATGTGAAATCTAACCCTCTTCTAATCTTCATTAATTAATCTAATCAAGTACTTGCACAATCCTAATCACTTAATTGAGTCAACCCTATTAAAGGCTTTCTCCTTTTGGGCAAGGCATCTCCCTTCCCCATGTGAATTTTTAATTCACCTTTTAATCCCCCAATGCACCCAAAATAAATTTTTAATTCATTCACTTCTTCCCACATGTCCTCTATTTATTCTTTATTCTTTCCCATCTCCCCATGAGAATATTTGAGGAATTTTTAATTCCTCACATGTCCTCTCACCCACATGGGACAAGGACATCCTTTATGAGGATATCTTGGCCAAATCCCAAGTTACTTTGTACCCCCCTCCATGTCATGTACTTCTCTTACACCTCATGTCCACCTCATCCTTCTTAAGCCTCTCCCCTTGCCACATGTCAAGATGTGAGGGCTTGTGACTTCTCAACTCACCTTAGCCCTACATCTTGATATTTGGTGGCTCAATCTTGGCCATCCATCTCCTTTAAGAATTCTCAAAATTCCTATAAATACCCCCTCTTTTCTCTCATTTTGGAGAGATCATTTTGCTAGCCAAACTCTTGCAATTTTATTTCTCAATCTACACTTAGCCATTTTCATGTTTTCATCCACTTGCACTCATCCTCACAACATCATTTAGCTTGCATCTTGTGCCATCCAAGGAGCATACACATCAAAGATCGAAGGGCCAACCAAAGGATCGATTTGAGACAAGGTATAAGGTTCCATTTGTTGCTTTTATCTTGTGTTGTTTCCAACTTAGGCTAATCTTGAGGTGTAGGTTGTTTTGGTGTTTATTTGCACTCTTTAGTTTGCTGCTCATTTTCTAACACTCATATTCGACCTATCACAACATCAAAGGAACAACTAAGCTATTAGAAAACAGCAACAGAACAATCTGAAAGTGAACAGGCTGTAATATAACAACATCAATGCATAGCAACAAAATGTTGCCTAGATAAGTTAAGAGCAGTCCCACACCATAAAAAAATACCATAGAGGAACAGGTAAAAGCTGTCATAGAACAACAACAATACAGTCTAAAAGAGGACAACAACAAGGCTGTCATATAACAACATCGACACAGAGCAACAAAATGTTGCCAAGATCAACTCGGAGCAGCCTTGCACAAGCCTACAAAGAGTACACTACATAGTATCCACCAGTAGCCACAGAGTGTTGTAGAAGAAACCTGGAGTCCATTGACATTCTTTCCATAGCATGTCTAATCCAAAACTAGTTATTGTCCATTGATGTAGTGTGCAACAGCATCCCCCCTTCTCCCTTCAAAGCTTTTTCATAGAGCCAACTACTTGGAATCTTTTCAGTCAAGATGACTTGGTGGAAAGTAACTGCCTTTTTCTGTGAAGATTCAAAAATATTAATTCTTGAGATTCATGAGTTTATATGATGCCTGCAAATTAATTGTCAGAAGGGAAAGAGTAGAACAGTCGAAAGAGGGCCAGTGAAAATCTGAGTTGGCTGTCTCAAACAGAGGTCTCTGTTTAGGATACTGCAAAAAAAGTAGGTGAAGACTGTCTCCTCTCAGTCTTAACCCAATAAGTTGTGATAGCCCTCCTTTGCAGACAATCAGGTGTATGATTCCCCTCTCTATGATATGATTCAGTCAACCAATCAAGGTGCGAATTCCCTCTCCAAATGATCTCAGTAGTCATGTATTTGTTGGGCAGTCCAACATTCCAACTGAAGGTGAGGGAAAAACTGAGATCGTGTAATATTCGAAGATTCTTTATCCACAGTAATTGAATGTAGCTGAAAAATAAGGTTGTGTAAATTCTCATCAAACTTCATAGAAGGCCGAACATTTTGCAAGTTAACTAAATGGATGGCCAAATCTGCACAAACCATATGTAATTCAATCTGAGAGGGGAGAATGGTGTTAGAGAACATAGCAAGACAACGAAATTTCCAGAGAAGTTTGATAATCGCTTGTCCACAGGTGTGGGATCAAATATCAAAGGTAGGAGAAGCACCCAGGACAATTGATTTCCATGTCCAAGGTTGGGGAAATAAGGCAGGCAAAGAGGTGAACAATGTTAAATTTTAATGATCAGATTAATACACAGAAATTAAATTCAAATCAGACACAATAACACAACAGATACCCTGGGAAAACCCTTCTCTTGAGGGAGAAAAACCCAGCAACAAAGATCTCTCTTATATATATAAATAGTGGCAACAATTCTCTTTACAATGAGGCCAATTATAAGGCCAATCTTCAACACCTAACACAAGATGCAATGGCAGATAATAATCTGCAAGTATCTAACTCTGCCTTTGAGTAAACTCACAATTTGTACTTGAAGAAGTTTGCTCTTCCCTTGAATAAATTCGCAATCTGTACTTGAAGAAATTCGCACTTGAAAGAAGGAGAGAATTGAACTTGCTTGAATGATTGAAAGAATAGAAATGACCTTGTATATATATGCAATGAGAGAGAGGTCGCACCTCTTCATGCACAAGGTCG
>VDFB02096394.1:0-11837 GCA_007258455.2 Sequoia sempervirens | reverse complement strand
ACCTATACAAAACAACCTTGCTCATGAATATGAATGGTGTTTTCCTTGCAATCATCCTTATAACCAGTCTATTTGTTCAAATGGGGTGATTAATGAAGCCTTAATGGTACCAAATTGACCTATTTTACAACCAAATGCACCAAATGAAATCCCTTACAGCAACAAGAGCAGTTTTCATATGATACTACCCTACTAAATTGGTAAGGAGAATATTTTGTGGGGTTAACCAAAACCATAGCTCTATAGCAGGTAACACAAGAAGCAAGAAGAGAGCTATGAAAGTAGTGGAACCATCAAGTAAGGAGACTCATTAAGCTTCTAGAGAAAATCAAGAGGCTATTGGCCCATCTATGCCTCAAGTAGCACAGGTCCAGTAGAAGAATCAGCAAGGGACCAATGAAGAGTAGCTTGGGACTTAGTCTTAACCATCCCACCTGCAAGGAGATACTAGTGTTACAAAAATGTAGTAGAAGGTAAATTTTTCCTCTTTCAATATACTTGAGAATATGAAAAGGGCTAGTGTTAGTATGTCTATGTGGGATTCTTTGTCTATCCTGGGACAAAAGCTTCCCTATCAAATATGGGTGTATGAAAGGAGTTCCCAGGTAAACAAGATAAAGTTATACTTACTAATACACCCCCAAACAAAAAGAAATATCCAAAAAAAGAGGTCAAACCACCATCATTTTATGTGTTCTTAATCATTGGAGATAAGTTGTTTCACAATTATATGATTGACTCAGGGGCTAACAGCTTCGTTATGCCCAAATAGATTATAGATAAATTGGGTATTGAGTACCAGTCCCTCAAGAAGGGGGTAATCTAGCTTGATGGGATAGCTATCAACATTGTAGGGGTTGTGAAGGATCTAAGCCTTACCTTGCATGCATTCCATAACTTTTCCATTCCACAATATTTCTATGTGATTGACTTGCCACCTTACTTCTCTCTTTGTCTTTCAAGATATTTCACCACCAAAATAGGTGGCTATCTATCCTTAGATTGGTCACATATATTGGTTAGAACAAGGTATGGAATCAAAGTGACCATTAAGTTTGAATCTATAGCAAAGGATCACATAGAACCATATGTATCTTGTAAGGATAATGCCAATTATACCATCTTTGACCATGATGAGCATGTTGTTGTTCAAGAACAAACACCCAAACAAAGGATATTTCAAATATTCTTTTGGATGAATGGGAAGCTGGAAGCATTGAAACTGACCCAAATAAGAATTTAGAGGAACTGGGCATAGGGGTTTTTTTTTCCATGGGCTAGATTCTTTCATCCCTAATCTTTAAAAGGAAGAGGACTAGCTACATAAATAGCAACAAAATGAGGTTTGGAAAATGTTTTTGATGGTTCAAGAATTAGGCATGGAGCTGGTGGGGTGCTTGGCTTGTATCTCAGCAAGGTGAAAAGTATTACACAACTTTTTGTTTCTCTTTCAATTGTAATAACAACACATTTGAATATGAAGGCCTTATACAAGGTTTGGAGTGGGAAAGGAAAAGGAAAATAAGTTTCCTACAAGTTTTTGGTGATAGTGAATTGATCGTGCACTAGGTAAGAGGCTTGATTTGACCGAAAATGATTTGTTCAAGTCATATAAACATAGGGTATGGGATGCGATAGAAGAGTTTGATGATTTCAATCTGCTGTCCATACCTAGGAATTATAATAAACATGTTGATAGGTTGGCTGCTATAGGTGCCCAATTTGACATTCCAAATGATCTTAAGAATGATAGGATACAACAGCATGTCAAGGTGGTTGTAAGTCCATTTTTTCTTGATAACAACGTCTATTGGAAAAATTTTGAAAGTGATGAGCAAGTGCTTAGTTTCTTGCTTGAAGAGGCTGAGTTTGTAGTTGGAAACCAAGAAAAGTTACAATAGCAATATGGTGACCAGATTATACAGTTGAGAACAAATAAATTTCCAAAAGGTTTGGTCACTTTGGAGTCCATTTTTAATTCAAATGATCAACTTAAAAGAGGAAAAATCAGCATGCATGTCAAGTAGTAGAAATATAAAGAAGTGGAAATCTTCAAATGTAAACTTCTTAAAATTGGTAAGCTTTGTTCCTAAGAGGATAAAGAAGCTTTTGTTCCACTTTTTCAATAATTTTGTTACATTTTTGATTGGGAATATTTTTATTTAAAGAGATTTGATCCCAAGATATCCGAACACACCAATGATGTTGATCTGAATACAAAACCAATGATACAAAAGCAAAGGCCTTTAGATCCCAACCTTGAGCCACTCTTGAGAAATGAATTGAAAAATTTGATTGGGAGCAACATTATCTTTCTGATAAAACACACTTCATGGGTTTCTAACCTTGTCCCCATAAGAAAGAAGACTGGAGAAATAAGGTTGTGTTTTGACTTTAGAGACTTGAATAGGGCCTCACTGAAGGACCATTATCTTATGCCCGTTATGGAGCAGATTTTGCAAGTTGTTGTAGGATTTGATAGGTTTTCTTTGTTGGATGGTTATTTTGCATAAAACAAGGTGTTAGTGAAGGAATAGGACCATTATAAGATAGCTTTCACCACCAAGTGGGGAACAATGGCATACAAGAAAATGCCTTTTGGATTTTCCAATGATGGAGCAACCTTTCAAAAGGAAATGTGGATATGGCTTTCCAAGGCCTCATGTATAAGATCATTCTTGTATATTTGGATGATATTACTATTTTTTCCAAGGATGCAAAGGAACATTTCACTCACCTAAGCGATATTTTTGATAGGTGTAGAGAGTTTGGGATATCACTTAATCCCAAAAAGTGCATTTTCGTTGTGCATGAAGGTAGGTTACTAGGTCACGTGGTGTCAAAACATGGTGTGACCATTGATCCTGAAAGGGTGAGTTCTATTTTTGATTTACCTCTACCTAGCCATAAAAATGGTTTACAAAGTTTCCTTGGATAAATTTTGTTAGGAGGTTTATACCTAATATTGTTAATTTGTTAAAACCACTAACAGTTATGTTGAAGAAAAATGTGAATTTTAGCTAGTCAAGGGAAGGAAAATAAAGTTTTGAGGCCATCAAAGAAGCCATAGTAGTAGCACCTACATTGGTAAATACTAACTTTTCCAAATATTTCATTCTCTACACTTATGGGGACACAGATATCATCTCATCTATGCTAGTTCTGAAGAATGAGGAAAATTTGGAGCATCCAATAGCATTCTTCAGTCAAGGCCTAGAAGGCTATGTGCAAAGGTACTCTTTTTTTGAAAAGTATGTACTTGTAATTAGGAGCCTCCAAAATTTTTTCCATTTGGTTTCTATTAACAAGATTCAATTAATGTTTTCCCACCCAAGTGTTAAAGAGTTCCTGTTGAATAAGGATTTGAGTGATCAGAGGACTAGGTGGGTCACCAAAGTAATGGAGTATGATGTGGAAATCAAGGTCACAAAGCTTGTAATAGGTAAACTAGGTTTGTGTGAATAGCTAGCTGGTGATATGGGAAATAACAAGAAAGAGGTTGTAGATGCTTTCCTAGCCCTCCAAGAATAACCCTAAATAGCTACACATATTTCTCCCTAGAGCAGGGTACATAATATGGTTCATTTCCTCTAAACATGTGAGCGCCTACAAAGAATGGATATGGCTAAGAGAAGGTATTTCAAGTTGTAATCCATCCCATATGTACTCTTAAGTGGTATACTTTTCAAGAATTATGTCAATAGTTGGTTGTTCAGATGCATTGATATTGATCAAGTTGACAGAGTGCTTGAGGAGTTTCATGATGCGGCAGTTAGTGGAAATTTTGCACCTAGAACTGCAACTCTAAAGATAATGAGGCTAGGCTATTATTGGCCTAGTTTATTCAAGGACACACATGAATGGGTAAGGAGGTGTAAGAAATGTGCCTTTTTCTTAGGAAAGGAAAGGTTGGCAACTCTTCCTTTATAACCTATCCAAGTTGAACAACCCTTCATGAAATGGGCTATTGAATTTATTGGAGCCATTAACCCACCTTCTAGTGTAGGACATAAATGGGTCCTCACTACCACCAATTATTTCACCGGGTGGATTGAAGCTATAGCATTCAAGGAGGCTAATGATACTGTTGTTCTAAGTTTTTATGAAGAGCTAGTGACAAGGTTTGGAGTGTCTGATTCTATTATTTCTAATAATGCTTTGGATTTTGTGGGTACAAAATTAAGTGAATGGGTTGTCAAGAATAGTATCTATCTAAGTACCTCATCAAACTATTACCCTCAAGGGAATGGTTTGGCTAAGTCAATGAATAAGAACTTGATAAGGATCATCAAGAGGACCATGGAAGATAATCAAAGGAATTGGCATACCAAGCTAAATTTTTCCCTATGGGTGGATAGAATCACCCCCAAGAGATCCATTGGCAACTCCCCATACATGTTGGTGTATGAAAAAGAAGAAAGGTTACCCTTATCAGTTGAGCTACCATCTCTTGAGTTGGCTAATCAGTTGGAAATGCTAGAGGGGGAGGACCCAATGATGGTCAGGTATGAACATTTGATGGAGTTGGAAGAATCCAGAGATAAAGCAATGAAGACAATGGAGGAGCATCAAAATCAGGTAAAGAGGTCTTTTGCCAAAAGGGCCACCCCTAGAGTCTTCAAGGAGGGAGATGTAGTCCTCAAATGGGATGAACTTAAGAATAGACCTGGAAGGCACACAAAACTTGATGCTATGTGGAGTGGACCTTACATCACTTTTGAGTGCAAATAGCATAATACCTTCTAACTATCAAAAATGGATGGAGAAGAAGTACCAATCTCAATTAATGGGATTCACCTCAAATGTTGTTTTTGAGGTATTATCAATATTTTGTACATATTATATTGGGTTGTTTCTTTCCAAGAAGTTCTCTTGAACACCCTGCATTCTCCTTAAGGGAATGTATGCTTCTAGTTTCCTACTTTCCTCCAAGTGAAGTTTGCACATGCTTTGTTTTCTTGAGTGACCCCAATTGTTTTAATTTTATCCCCATGACTATGTGCCCAATGGATTGATAAGGTCCCTAGATTCCATGATTAGCAGGCAATCATCTTGCAAAGTTACCAAGAATGTTGTCATTTCATGCCATCCTTATGACCCATCATTGAAAACTAATCCGAGAGATCCCACATGGGTCATATTGCATGAGTCCCCACTTTAAAGGTTTTTAAAATTAGCTAATTCTAAAGTTTTAGGGTTTTTTGATTTGTCTCTTTCCCCTTCCCATTTTTCCTCCTAAGTCCTTCAATTGTTGGTCATCGGCCTTCCCCTTTAATCCTTACCACTTCTTCCTCACAAGTCTTAAGCCTCCCACCCGACCCCCAAAGCTCGATTAATTCCTTTAAATATTTTCCTAAGTGTTGAATTTTAGACATCAGAGGTCGGGTTTCCATCTTATCACTTACCATTCTTCTACTTATCACTCATCTCCTCTTTTTCAATCTTTAATCCCCAATGTTTTTTTTGGGCATCAGACACCAAGTTTTCCCATTACCCCTAACTCGATAGGAGGTAACCTCTCTCCCCAACTCTCAATCCCTGAACTCACATTTCAGTGGTCGAAGATCAGGCTTCTTGCTTTCACCTTCCATACTTCTTTCCCTAACCTTTGACGAGGCATTTAAAAGTTTTGGCTAACTCTATGGCGATCGGACATCAAGGGGTGGGCTTCCATCTTTCCCCTTACCTCTTACTCGGTAGGAGGTATCTCTTCTACCCAACCCCTAATCCTCGAAAGCTCATTTTAGCTTTTGGAAATTGGGTCTTCAGCCTTAAGACCTTCCTCTCACTCCTAAAGTCTTAATTGCCCCCTTTGAAGATTTGACAAGTATCTGTTGATGGCGATTTTGGCACCATTAACACGCAAGCGTATTATTATGTTTCTCCTCGAAAGAGAAAGGCAAATACATGGATGCCTTAGCTCCTGCTGTCTTTGTAGTTGGGTTGTCTCAACTATGCCCATGTTAAGCGCTGGTCAAATGGCCAGTAATATTCAAGGGGCCTCACTGGGTGTTGAGAGCTTTTGATTGTTCTAAGACAAGCATGAAATAAAACTTACTCTATCAGGGTTTTAAAGAACATATAAAAGATAAGCCAGAAGTTTTGAAACAGAAAAGAACAATAGTTCATCTAATCTTAACCAGATTTGTTAACTTCAAGGAATTACAAACTAAAACTGTAGAACGAGATAAGCTTGTGATTGACACACAGCTTCTTTCATTCAGAGTGCTAATTCGTATAATAGATTTTAATTACCATTTAAATAAAACACAAAATAATATTTCATTCCTTGAAGACTTCACAAATCAAATGATCAATTTAAGACAAATATCATTCGAACAACATGAAGGAGATTAAACTCTGATTCCTTCTACTGTTAGTAAAATAGATCAGCAATATATACAAAGCTGGCACAATCACCAGTGTACAGAGAATCTGAGGCTCTAGATTGTTTCCAACTACACTAAGAGAACTTAGAAAATACATTACAGTATGTACTAAAATCTAACTGCTAAACAAGAAGACGAAAGAAGCTCTCATTACTGAGAATCAAGATGCAACTCTTTCTCCTTTTGTTAACTGACTAACTCCTAATAGTTCTAACTCTAAATAGTTCTCAGTCTAAAAGTTCTCTAACCTTAGAAGTTCTAATCTAGAAGTGCTAACCTTTACAAAGAGGCAAGAATGACTTTTATACAGAATGTACCAACAAGAATGTGCTGTCCCCTACACTAGGGTTTACAAAATATCTGCAGACTATAGGAGAGTCGGCCCTCAAATCTTTCTAAGGAAAGTCAAAACTGCATTCATTATGAAGCCCTAATGTCCATGTTGAAAAGTTGTTTCAGGGACAACCTTAGATCTTTTGTAGCTGCAACCTTTACTCTCCTGTCTGCGTGTCCATCTTTGAACTCTGTTGGGGTTGCCTTGAATGCTCAAAATATCTCCATTAATATTGATCTACCTCCTTGCCAGTGGTCATTACAGCTGTCCCTATGAGTCACAGTTTCTTCTTTCCTTTGGCCTCCTTCTGTTCTGGACTTCTTTGTACGTTTGACCGTTCTTCTGGAAACGCCATCGGGCCTTCCTGTAGATTTAAACCTTTCACCCGAGTCGATCCATTTCCTTTGGATCTCAGAAGGAATCCATTTCACTCGCATTCTGTTGTTCTTCATCACAGGGGCAGTCAATTGATGAAAGGGACCGATGAGTCACTCTTTTGGCTCCTTCTGATTGGTCAGGCATATGCCAAGCAAGCTCCTCAGGCGGTCAAAGGTGGTCTGATCAACATTGCATGTCGGTGAGACACCATCGGTGTCTCCCTGATGCGACTTCACCATTATG
The DNA here is from genome assembly GCA_007258455.2 of Sequoia sempervirens. Taxonomy (NCBI): domain Eukaryota; kingdom Viridiplantae; phylum Streptophyta; class Pinopsida; order Cupressales; family Cupressaceae; genus Sequoia; species Sequoia sempervirens. The sequence continues at coordinate 4,493 of VDFB02096394.1, read as the reverse complement.
TCATTATCGGCATGACACAAAATAGTCGGCAAGACATTTCGGCGAGCTGAAGAAGTCGTATCGAGCTCACAAAACCAATCGGCAAGACTCCTTCATTTCGCTGAGACCTCTCGGCGAGGATGCAAATCTTTCAGCGAGCCCTTTTATTTTCTCTCCGAACCTATTCTGCCGACAAGAGTCATGGCAAAGCTAGACTCACTGGGCGGGATCATCTCGGATGTCGGGGAGACTGTAATGTTTTGGGGAGACCTTACCCCGATTTTCTCTTCTCTTACCGAGCCTTCCCTTGTTATTGGCAAGACTCCCTTCCTTCGCCAAGACCTTATGGCGAAAACATGACCCTCGGCGGGAAGTCCTGGCGATATCCACCTTGTGTCGGGGAGACGTTATCGGATCGGCAAGACATCTTACCGAGCTTGTTCCTTTGTTCAGAGTCTCCCCGACCTCTTTCTATTTCGGTGAAACACCCACCTTTCAGCGAGAACTCTTGGTGAATTCCCTTCGAGCTCATCTTCCTTTTGGAAAGAGCCTGCTGGGTCAGCAGGAAGTCACCACGAAAACACCTCATTCGTTTGAAGTCTCCCTGACCCCTCTTTTCTCCTCGAGCTCCTTTTCTTTTCGGCGATACTTGGTCTCCTCAGCATGAGATCACACTGAATCCCCTTTTGCTTTCGCTAAGATAGTCCAAAGTCGCCCAGACATTTTTCTAAATTCCCTTTATTCTTCTAGAGTCTCCCCATGTTCTTTCGTTTCGGCGTGACCTTCGAACTTCACTAAGACCTCACACAGAGGTCTTATCCTTCGTCGAGTGTTCATTTGAGTTAAGGGAGAGGTTGTTTAATCGATGAGACATCTCGCTGAACCTTAGATCTTTTGGCGAGATCTTTTTGTCCTTTCGGTGAGACAATCTCACATCGGTGGGACCTTTGGCCGAAGCCACTCCATTTTTCCGATGTTATTTTTGTCGCTGTGACCCCAACTCTTCGGCCAGACATTATGCCGAAGGTTTTACTTCGCCGAACGCAACTCACTTCGGTGAGACCCATTCCAATTGGAAAGATCTCCTGCCGAAGGAAAAATTATCACTAACCTTAGACCTTTGATGGGACCTCTCCCTGTCGGCAAGACTCTATTCGGCGATATCACTTTCATGTCATCAAGACTTACCCCTTTCAGCAAGAGATTATGCCGAACTTAGAAACCTTTTGGCGAGGGCTCCCTCATGTTGGCGAGACACTTTGATTCTCTCCCTGAAGACATACTAATAGAATCCACCGTGCTATGTCGGTGTGACCAGAGCCGCTCGGTGAGACGTTACCCCGATGCAGTTGAGTCCTGTCGAAGTGTGTTTGCTTTGTTGGCGGTCGGCGAGACTTGAAACTTTCGCCGAGACCTCTTGGTGGGGAGAAAACCTTATGTCGATATATGAATCCTTTTGACAGCGGTCGGCGAGACATGGAGATTTCGCCAAGACAGTCCCCCGAAGACCAACTTACGCCGAAGTGTAGCTCCTAGTCACCAAGACGATGAATGATGTCTTGGCGATAAATGCCTGCATATGATTTCTGATCATTGGACATTGCCAGGGTCCTGTCGACTTTGCCTTAGCTGATTTTTTTTTATTTTTAGACCAACTGGATTGAGGAATGCCTTCCAACTGAGCCTCAGCTGAGAAATATCATCAAGTGTAGGATTTAATCCTGCATTCAACAAAGAAAACCATAGTAAAGATCATACAGACATAAGTTAATTAATCAAAATCCTCATTGAAACGAATCCTATGTTAGTAAGGTGTCGTTAAATCTTCAAACAAAATGATCCTTTTCATGACAATTGGGTTTTAAGAACAATTGTGAATCCAAACCGAGGAGGAATTTTAGAAATTACGAATCAGAGTAGGATTCAATGGAATAAACCATCGAAAACCCTTGTGCAGAAAACTTAATCCGATCATTATCAATCAAGGAATAGCATGTGAAATCTCAAAATAGCATCAATTAATCGTAAAATGCATCATCATTTATTAACTAGCCTTACTACTCCATACTTCTTCACATTCCACCAGATTTCGGGGAAATCCGCACGGGACGGATTTCCATGAAGAGAACATTCGACACGGAACAACTAAAGAATTAAGTGATTTTGGGAAAATCGGGAAAAGAAATCTCGAAAATCCCAGTCCGGTAATTTTATGAGATCAGAAATCCTCGAACAACAACGCTCAAGCTTGAGTTTGAAGATGGGAAAATCCGGATGGGTGGAAAATCTAGAACCTAGGAGAAAGGCACAATTCCAAAGGAGTAGAACAAGCTTTGTGACAAAGGCAGAGACAAACTGGGTGAAAACGGAAGAACCATAAGGAGAAATGGTAACAAAGCAAAAGAGCCGGAAAGAATAAGAGGCCAGTCCAAACAAAGTGGAGTGGTTATTGAAGGCATAACAAATGGCGACTCGGCTAGGAAAATGGTTTAACCATTTTCATGAATCTTTCAGATTCATCTACCCAGAACTCCTGGTTCATAAACATCACAACTCCAGTTGGGTCAGTAATAACAAACAAGGTAGAGCTAGAATCCCAAATGTAAGTCAATCAATGGCTACCCCCTGAATCAATGTGTGTGCTTGATTGTGAATCACTCTCTCATGAAGTTTTCCTCATCTTTTGGACAACAATGTGTAAGATTTGAGCTACATGAGTTGATTTCCTTTGGCTGTTGTGCAATCATGTCATGGGCATTGCTCCGCTGCCAGTTAGGCATCCATAGCCCCGACGGAGATACCTCTAGTTTTCTCACAGCATTGCTCTACTGCCAGTCAAGCGTCCATAGCCCTGATAGAGATACTGGAATCACCATTCATATTGAATCCTCTTTTTCTTTTGATAATTCTTTTCTTTTTTCCTTTCAAGTTTCAGATATTTCATTTAATTCTCTTTTTCTTTTCAATATGTCAGATGTTTAATATCTGATCTGGGTTGAAAACTACAATGGACCTCATAACAGCACTTGGAAGTCAAAATTTTCACTCAAATCTTACAACACTGTCATCCTAGGACAAATACACTACTAGAAGAGGGGATGATTTTAATGATTTGTGACAGATTCAGGGGAGCTGATGAAGGATTTCTTACTTGACACCTTGTTTTCAAAACTTTCCACAACTTTTATTGACAACAAGCATGAAACAATGAATTGAGGACAAAATCATCCAATCAGAAAACCTAAAAATATCTAAACCACTTCTCTCCTAATGACCAAAGTATGCTTCAAATAATAGCCCACAGTTTCAGGTTGAAAGGATAGATCAACCCCAAAGAACAAAACAAAACAAAGACCAACCAGCAAAGGAAACACAAAGGATAGAAGGAAAGAACAAACAAATAAGAAACAAACTATTTACAAGAAAAGAGTAAATTATCCACACAAGGAGTAGCAGATTATTGACAAGCAGAAACACAGAAAGTATTTACAAAAATACAAATTATTTACAAACAGGAGACAATAAATTATTTACATAAAGAACAACGAATTACTTATATACAAAACAAAAATTAACAAGCCTCAAGATTCAAAATAGTGCTTAAGGAACTGCCCATTAACAGGCAAAGAAACAGGTTCTCCAGTTAGGCTACTCAGTCTGAAAGCATTTTCCCCTAGGATCTCAACAATTTGATAAGGGCCTAACTAGATTTTGTCAAACTTTTGGTGATTGCCTTTCTTTTCACTAGCCTTATCCCATAGCAACACTAGGTCTGATATCCTAAAAGCCTTTATCTTGGCTCTTTTATCAAACCATCATTTGACAACAGCCTAATGCCTAAAGAATTGTTGTAAGGCCACATCTCTCTGCTCTTCTAATTTCAACAAAGCAGCTAACCTGACCTCTATCCTATTGTCATTGGAGTAGAATTTTTGCATGAACTCAAGGATAGGTATTTGCAGATGGATAGGAAGGATAGGCTCTTGGCCATATACCAACTTGAATGGTGAGGTGTTTAAAGCAGCCTTAATCCTAGTCCTATTTTCCCATAATGCGAATCTAAACTGGGTATGTCAGTCCCTAGGGTTATTCTCTAACAGTTTCTTAATGACCCCTAAGAGATTCTTATTGGTTGACTCTACAACTCCATTGCCTTGTGGATAATAATTTGAAGAATATTTCAAGACAATCTTGTGATCATATGCCCAGGAAATAAACTCAACAGAAGAAAAGGTAGAGCCATTGTCACATACCAGAGTGAAAGGTACCCCAAACCTTGTAGTGATGCATTCGGTGGAGGAACTTGATCACTACCTCTATTGTGCTATTCTTGCAGGGTATCGCCTTTGTCCATCTTTTGCAATAGTCAGTGGAAGTCAAGATGAATTTATGTCCTATAGAAGAGTTCAGGTTAATCACTCCAATAAAATCTAGTGCCCACTAGGAAATGGCCTCACCTCATAAACGGGTTGCACTGGTATGGCTGAATGGCGTTCCCTTGGTGTAGAAATTTG
>VDFB02096393.1:0-24338 GCA_007258455.2 Sequoia sempervirens | reverse complement strand
AATGAGGTCGGTGATGGGAGGGCAGTACGTCTGTGGGCGGCGTACAAGTCGCCTGATATGCCATGACCGGCTTTGTCGGTATTCTACCATTGTATGCCTTTGTTCTAAGCGTTATGGATTCCCCATTTGATTTAGTCATTCTTTTGGAAACTAGTACCTTTTGCTATGATAGTGAAGGAAAGAGATAATGTTGCCTCAAGTTCCTCCCATGATTTTTTCAATTGAATTGTTGTTTTTGTTTCTAGTTTAACTATGTCTTTGTTTGATTTCGTTTGATTTTGTTTGATTTGGTCGTTCTATGTTATTTTGAATTTGACTTTAGTTATCATGTCTGTCTTTAGTTTGTATTTGGTTAGCAATTGTTGCCATTGTTTTATTGGCCAAAGAATTTTGTCCCCATGAGAAAAACAAATTTCAATTCTTGAATGTCTTTCTACATTTAATGAGTTTACAATGAAATAGATGAGTGGTTATTTTTTAAGTGATGTCTCGTTTACTATTTTGCAAGGTAATGGAATGTGGGGTATGATTTGGATTAATATGGGTCGGTCAATTGGATGAAGTATTTTATATTTTATTTTATTTTTGTTATATTGTTGTCATTGATCGATTAGATAAGCATCTAGAGTCGTCTAATATTGGTAATGTGAGTTGTGAAAGGTAGTTATCAAGGAGCAAAATTTAGTACTTGGGTTCAAATATGGGACTAAGTTGCTTCATATTTAATAATTTTATCATTTAAGCATGCAACTGACATGTGGCTTAAGATAGAACCTTCCTTAGTTAATATCCAATTTTCTCGTGAACAAAATAATTTTTTCCTTAGTCAACTTTCAATGCACATAAGGCAACATACCATTATATCTTGTATTATAATTTTTCATGGCGCATTCATACTCAATGAATAGAGTTGAGGCACATTATTATTTCTTTGTTGTCAAATTAAAACCAACATAGTTGTCTAAATTAGATTAATGTGGTAAGACACACCCATTACTTAGGATGCCTTTACCTTATGTCATAATTTGATGGCCCAAAATAATCATGTTAAGATTGGTGGCTTAGGCTCCAATAATGAAAAGAAAGTAATTAAGTGCACATTTAGTCTTTTTACCCCACCAATTACACATGGCACTTACTTAAGATGTGAAACTTATAACACTCAACATTTAATGAAAACGAATCCCAACAGTGCAATAATAGAATGATAAGATGACAATAAAGGACTCATGTTGTTTTGTTGTAGCTAGTGTAAATTGCTCATGTTGTTCCCCAATGTATTTTACTTAAGCCTTGGTTCTCATTTTGGATATGGAATAAGTTTTATGTTCTCTATCATACCTCTTGTTAAGACTCGCCTAAATGTTATGTGCATAAAATTACTTTAGTTTACAAGGAGTTCAAGAGTCCATGGGTAAATAGCCTAGCCAAAATTGTAAGGTGATTTTCTTATGTCATTTAGCCATGGAAACCAAGAGTATTATACAACTTATCAATTATTAGTTACCTTTGTAATGTGAGGAAATAATTAGGAGCTTAGAAACCTACAAACAATAGTCAATAAAAATATAACAAAAGTGCATGAAGCAAGGTCCACTTAGGTATGATCAAATCCAGTGTTGCAAGAAAAGAACATGGAGATCAATGGATGGAGATTAAAAGAGATTATATATGTTTGTAATACAATGTTTGGTTGTGACACATGGACTCCTACCAAATTTTGACAGTGCATAGGGAAGTAAGGTAAAATGCTTGACATAAAACAAGACTTAAAGCCATGGGACTTTAAACAAGAGACTTTAAAGCCATGAATGGGATAGTTATTGAATTAACATACATTTTATTTACAACAATATATAATAAATGAACCTAAAATTTATATGCCTTTGAACGTTTGATGTAGCACATAAAATTGTTACACTATGTTGTCATTGATGTCAACCTATGTCAACCTCTAGTGTGGTTATGATGAGAAGGTATTGAGTAGGTGTTGTAAATAGGGAGATTGTTGCAACTTCTAACTTATGGTGTTGATGAAAAATTGTTTGTGGTGTTGAGCAGGTGTTGCAAATGCAGCAGCTTCACTTGGTTTTCAAGTGCTTTTGAGAAAATTTACATAAAGAGTGTACAAGGTGCCAAAGGTGTGTTATGTGTTGTGCTCCACATTTCTTCATGCTTGGATGTGTGCTTGTGGTGTTTGGATGTAATGTTTAGAAGTGTTTAGAGGCATTATATCTAGAGTTTTAGGTTTTGGATCGTGTGGCAGTAGAAGATGTGTTTGATAGTGTGTTGGACTGTGAAGAGGGTTGTTTGGGAGAAATGGAATTGCTTTGCATTTCTCCACAAATTGAAGTTTCTTGTCTTGTGGATTTGGGAACGTGCTAGTATTTCCTGTATATATCTTCCCTTGGATGGTATTGTGTTCAGCCATTTTGTAAGCTTGGTTCGTGAGCTATGCATCAATGGTAGTTTGACTGGATGCATAGGATGATAGTATTCTTAGTTGAAAGTGTTTACACCAATGTGTTTGAGTATTTTGTTGATGTTGGAACATTCTAGGATTTTGTGTGATGTTGCTATGTGGTCTACATAATGTTTTCAAACCTGGTGAAGTGTGAAATTGGTTGTTTGTTAGTGTTAATGTAGGTTTGGTTGACCTGACATGTTAGTGTTATTTGTGGAGGTCCTTTGTTGTTTGTGGAAGTAGGGCGAAGCATGTCGATGTAGATTTGGGCATGGTTAACCCTTGGTGTGGTTCACCTTCATTTCTTTCCACCGCAGAAGTATTTGGTGTCAACCTATTTGGTGGTTGCATGTTTGAGTTGAATATGTTTCATTGAGGCCGACCTGGAGATTGTTTGAGGTCACATATGTGATATATATATATACAAGGCCAATTGATGGAGAAGGAAATGAGGTGAAGTATAGAGAAAAATGATGTGGATGTGATCAAGTGTTGTGATCAAAGTGTGAGCATGAATTCCTAAGATTACCTGAAGCAGTGAGCATAAGGTGTCGACATTTCTAAGTGTTTGAAGTTGCTAGAGGCAATGAGTCGAAGGTTGCAGATGGTGTAGATTTGTTGTGGTAGATTCTCTTGTTGCTCTGAGGTAGTGAACCTCCTTGTAGAAGTCTCTTTATATTCTCTTTCTATTTGGGCAGTGAGCCCTTGGCAATGATCCCTTCTTTCTTTTGGATAGTGAGTCCTTTGGGCATTGATCCCTTTCGACAGTGAGCCTTTTGTAATCATTGTTTCTATTCATATTTATGTTAGTTAATCCTCACCGTGGTTTTTCCTTGATTAGGGTTTTCCACGTAAATCTGGTGTTCTCTTGTGTATGGTTGTGAATGTGTTTATGTTTCATGTGTTTACATTCATGCTTATGCTTAATAATGGTTTGAAATTTAATGAAGGTTTGAAGGTTTTAATGCACAACTGATTCACCCCCCTCCCTCCCCTCTTAGTTGTCATGTGTATCTAACAAAAATATTGTGAATGGTTCAGTTGTATATCTAATAAAAATAATTAAAATTTGAAAACAATAAGAAAGATAAATTTAGCATGGATGAACAATTTCTAAATAAGGTATTGATCATAACTAATGTGTATGATTTAAGATAGAAAATTATCTTTTGAGATAGGGGTTTGTTTTTTATATGAAGTGACAATATCTTAGTTAATGCTTAAATCAATAACCTATTCCAATAGCTCAAGGATCCAAGGTAGTGGGATGATGGGAAGCTACAAAATGTTTCTTACTAACACAACTTGATGATCTAATATGGGCCCACCATCCACCATGAATGAGAATTTTTGAAGGAAATGATACAAGCTACTTGTGGGTTGTAGGCAGGACACATGTTAGTGTATAGGTTAAAATATAGAGCATAGATCCTTGCAAATCTCCTTTAGAAGCCCAACCATTCAATATTCTTCCTTTTGTTGAGTTTTTAAATCTTGTCCTATCTTAGCAATTAAGTTCAAAATTAATTTTTTAATCCGCTTGACTTGAGGTATTTCCATAGGTACTCATATGGACTTGCTTCATAAAAGAAGATATCAAATCATACCATGTGCATATTGATAATATAAATTGCTGGACCATTCAACTTTATTTAGTAATAAAGCATTTTAGATGCCACATAGTGTTTAGGGTCTATATTTCAACTTTTTGTGAGCTTCAATCCATTGTTCAAGCTATGTAATTTAGTGCACCCTCCTATTAAATTGAGGCCATGGATTTTAAACCAAAGCAATGCACGTAATTGATCATTTAAAAAATCAAGCTGAATCATACATGGGAGTTGAATTATATTAGTTGAGTGTTATGTGCATGGAAGACAAGGTGGACCTATAAGATAAAGGGTCAAATTCAATGGTGCCATGTGTATATTAGCACATTGATAAAGGGAAACCAATTTAAATCATTTTAGAAGATGATGAAAGAAACTAAATAATACATGGTGTAATATTTGTGGCCTCAACCCATAAATTGAGTGAATTGTCATATGTCTTCCTCCTCGGTCAATGCTCTAAGACCATTGATCTCATATGTGGTTATTTTCACTATTGATCCTTTTGTTCATTGTGTAGATAAAGGAACATGTGCATAGGCAATGGTTATGTTTATTGGAAATAATTAAAATAATAATGAAAATTTTATTCAATAAAGGTAACTCAATTTTTTATTTACATGAAATGCAAATTCATTTCAACAAACAGTGTATCGCCACAATTTAGGAATATATTGGTGCATATTTGATGTTTATTGTGCATAATCTTATATACAACTTTCAACAAGTTTTTATATTTTGTAATAATTGATAAGGTTGATGATGCTTGTCAATTAATAGGTGAGGCTTTTTACAAACACATTAAATTTGATGTATGTGCTTAAAATATAGTTCAAAGAGTTCACTACAAGCACTATCAAGTTAAAAGTATTTTTTAAATAGTCAAAGAATTACAAATTTGAAGAACCATTAAAAATTAAAAGAAAGGATATTTAGTTCTCAAATGCCTTTACGTATGATTGTGAAAAGTTTTCTTGTTACAAATATGTGAATTTGAACCATATGTTATATATTGGTGAAAAGGTAAGGAGAGAAGGTAAGCTTGGATCATGAATTTGAAGTCTAATAAAATTTTGGTGGGCTCATATTGAATCATTGGTTGGAAAAGGGAAGAGTATTTTGATGGCTTCTAACAATCCTAATGTCATTATTCTAAAGGTGGATAAATTTATTTTATGTTACACTCTACATCCATGTAATCAATTTAGTAGTTGGCCCATGGAGGTGAGAAAAAAGGAAAAAGAGTGAAAAGTTTCATTTGTAGGTTATGGGACTGTAAATAATATTGATTGCTTATTCAAGAAAATGAGACTATCAATAGTAGAGTGTTTTCATGGCTAGATTAAATCCCTTCCCTAACTTTCCCTAACTTAGTCATTTCCTCTAATATCATGCTTGTGCTCTCTTCCCTTCCAATCTATAGAATATGTCTTAATGGTTGTATGGACCTATATAAAGGGGTTCTACATCTATATGAAAAGGGCCCTCCCCATTATATAGATAGGGATAGGGTAGCCATTTCCCACCCATCCTTCCCTAGCTATGGAGAACTGTAGGGAGCTATATAAAGCAATAAGAAAGAGCTATAGGGAGTTGAATAGGGCCATGGGAAGGGACTACAACTGCATATATGGAAGTGGTATTGCTTACTCACTTGTGTTAGTATAACATTAGTAGAGGAGGTGGGAAATAATGCAATACCCTCAACCAAGATTCAAGATTATGTGTTCCCTACCCTACCCCTACTATTATGTTATCTTTAGTCAACAAAACACATTAAAGGGACTCCTATTTATATATGGTCTTGATCAAAGCATAAAACTTGACCAAATCAATCACATTCCCTATCCCCAACTTGATTAATTATTGGGAAAAAATTAGTGCAATGAGTGGTCATGGTATTCATGGGGTTGAAGAATCATTCCTTAATATTCCATAAAATAAGGTAGTGTGGATCCTTCTCCTTGAAGGAGTTTTGTGAGGGCCCTATATCTATAATTTGTACTTGAATTTTAGTATATAGTAAGCCACTATAGGAAAATTTTAAGTGAAGCAAGTAAATTTCTTTATGCAGTCAACCACATCTAATTGAATTTCTATCTATATACATTCTCTCAACCTATTTTTGATATCTAATCATTCCTTGGGTTTAGTGGGCTAGGGTTTTTCTTAGTTCTAAGGCTAGGGCTAGGGTTGGGTGATGCTTATGATATAGTTAGTATTAGTTGTTTGGTTCTAGTATTTCCCTCCTATCTATAAGTGTCCCTACTTGAACACTAAAGTTAGGTATAGTAGCCATATATTAAAATGTTGGGGATGGAGAAATGCCTACTATCCTTAGGTTACTTTCTCTTTATCAATTTATTATTTTAGTGTGGAGTTTCCTTTTCATGGGTAGGTCTATCAAGATCCCATATCTTTTCTATAGTAGAGTTAGTGCCATGTATGGCCTTGATCTCCTTAGCAAAGGGTAAGTATATATGTCTTGCATCCCTTAGTGGTGATTTGGTATTATCTGTATAAAGAGGGTTAGGTCCCTAAAACACAAAGGGGGTCAATCCTAAGCTTTTCCTTTTATGATCCCTTGTGCCTTACCCTACTTCTTCTAATGGGGTATGCTAAGGTGAGCTATGCAAAGAGGTTTTTTATGCCCCAATGGGATTCCCCTTTGCATAATATTTAGTCATAAAATTATTTCCTCCTTGTGACCATTGTATTCCTTGTGAGTTATTTTTTTTCCTATCTAATCTATGGGAAGGGTCAAAACAAGATCCCTAACTAATCCAAACCCCTATAAATGAGAATGGTGGGTCATGAACATTGTCATTCTATCCCATGTTAGAGAGAAAAGATGGTAATTTCTCTTTTCTCCCTAGCAGTGGACCTTGTGGTTGGGTTGTCAATGCTTTATATAGTGGGGGTAGTCATCTAGTTAGTAGGATCTCTACCCTCCTCTAGTGTTGGAAGTGGAGTTATTGTTCTAATTTATAGGTATGGTGGTAGATGAAGAACATTCTATGAGCCCTAGGACCTCTCTCTAATTAATTGAGAAATAAATTATATATATATATATGAAACCTAACCAACTACTCATCAATAGCCCCACCTTTCAATAGTAAGGGTGGAGAGGAGCAAATGGAAAACATTGGTCTAATTGAATTGGTACTTTAGCAACCCTATGACGAGTAGGAGCCTTGGTGGTGATATTGTTAGTGACTTGAGGGGTCCTATATGACCTATAGTGAGCTAATCCATAACTTCAATATTGCAAAGGTGGAGTCACCTTATGGAAACATTCATGGGCCCCATTATAGTGCTAAGTGAGATATGATAAATAAGACCTTGGCTATACATTGGCTAGCCTAGGTTCTCCATAATATATAATTCAAGTAGGGTGGGGGTTGAGTCAACTCAATATTTGTTGATTGGTAGAGATCAACAATGTTTGGGTGCAAATATTAAGTAGATGCATGCAAAATAGAAATTACTAACAAAAAACAACAAAAGTAGGTGACTAGTAGGGTCACAAGTCTCGTTAGGTAATGTGTTGTAAATTTTATTTTATTTTCCTAACAATGTGCAATCAAGAAATTATGCTTTCAAATTCATGACATGAAGGAAATGGACATAGAAAAACTATAGACAAAAGAAATTATTGGTTTAAAGCTTACAAACTAATGCAAAAAAATTAATCAAATAGATACAAAAGTAACTTGCTAGACAATAATCCATGTTTTGTCTTGTATCCCATCTTTAGTTATGAGGGAGATGAATGAGAAAATTTTGGGCTTCATTATGTTGGAATAACTAGAGGCTATTGTTTTTCAAATGAAGAAAGGGAAAGTTCCAGGCCCTAATGGATTTCTGATTGAATTCTTTCAGGAATTTTGGGATATCATTAAGTTGGACTTATTGGAAGTGGTCCATGAGTCTCAAAGGAATAAGCAAATGTTGAGGGCATTGAATTCTACCTTCCTTGCTCTCATTCCCAAATGTGAAGGGGCAGATTGACTGAGTCAATTTTGACCTATCTCCCTTTGTAATGTGGTTTATAAAATTATTTCCAAGTTAATTGTTGAAAGGTGAAAGTGATGGCTTAGGTGGCTTATCTCTAAGGACCAGAGTGGTTTTGTGGAGGATCAAAAAATTCTAGGTACGGGGTGGTCATAGCTACTGAAACTATTCACTCGATGGCGTCATCCAAAGAAAAGGCTATGTTCATCAAATTGGATATGGAAAAATCCTATGATAGAGTTAAGCGGTCCTTCTTGTGCAAAGTTCTTATTGCCTTTGGTTTTGTTGAGGAGTGGGTCCAGTGGGTTATGTGTTGTGTTACTTCCACTTCCTTTTTAGTTCTGATAAATGGTGAGCATTCTTCTCTATTTGGTGCTTCTAAAGGCCTTCGTCAAGGGAATCCTTTATCTCCTTATTTATTTATTCTTCTTGTTGAAGGTTCGGGGAGGATTTTGAAGTGTAATGTGGAGTTTGGTCTTATTTAGGGATGGGTATGGGGAAATGGTTTTCCTCCTCAGTCCTACTTGCAATTTGTAGATGATACTACTTTGATGGGTATGGCTAAGGTTAGAGAAGCTACAAATTTGTGCAAGGCTTTGGATACTTATCTTGTTTCTTTGGGTCAAATGATTAATGAAGAGAAATCTTCTATTTCTTCTTCAACACTTCACGACTCATTCAGTAGAGGATTGCTTGTATTTTGAGATTTCATATTGGGTCTCTTCCTTTAATCTATCTTGGCATTCCTATCTCTTCCAGTATTCTTCCTAAGGATTCTTGGCAGAATATTTTTGACAAGTTTAGGGTGAAGGTTAATCATTGGACTCATAGATGACTTTCCTTTGTTGGGCAAGTTCGGTTGCCTAAATCAGTGGTGCAGGCTCTTCCCATTTATAGATGTATGCTACTGGTAGCTCCAATTGGATTTGTTAAGGATCTTGACTCTTTGGCTAGGAAATTTCTATGGGTGGTCAGCTTGTCTTCTTTGAAGTGGAGCCTTGGGAAGTAGGATATTATGTGTAGTTCGAAGCAGTTTTGGGGTATTGGGTTACGACAGTCAACTCTGATTGGGATGGATTTGGCTGCAAATCTTTATTAGCAATGGTGTTTGGAACAGGATCATATTTGGGCAAGATTTTATCTCACAAGTACCTTCAGGGGGTTTCAAAGGAGGAGGTCCCTTGTTATCCTTTGGTGGGGAAAGTTCTATGATCTGGAGAATGCTTAAGAAATGGGTTGTTCTAATCAAGGAGGGATTGTTTTGGGTTTGTAATAGGGAGGCTGAGGTACTCTTCTAGTCTGATTCTTGGGATGGTATTCCCCCCATTTTGCACTAGTATCCTAATTTGTTGAATCTTGGCCAGTGTTTCATGGAGGATGGTTGGTCAAGAGTGGTTGATTTTAAGACTTCTTATCCCTATGGGCAGTCAGTGGTGGCTAGGTGGAAGGATCCTTATGATTAGCCTATTGTTGGGTTGGAGGACTATGTCGAGCTTCAAAATATTATATTGGGTAGGCAATGTAGCTATCTTAGGGACAAGGATATTCTTGCTTGGAGTCTGAATCCTAAGGGGGCCTTCACTATGGCTAGTGGATATCAAGAGTTGTTGGCTCGTAAGTATGGTGGGGTGGAGGTTCCTTGGTGGAAGTATGTGTGGAACAAGTTCTCCTAGGTGAAGTGTAACTACTTTGTGTGGACTCTAGTGTGGAATAGATGTCTGACTTAAGATAATCTTCGGAAGTGGGGATTCTAGGGCCCTTCGTTTGTGTTCTATGTAGTTGCAGTGAGGAGGATTCTTCCCATTTGTTTTTTCATTGTTCCTTTTCTATGTTGCTTTGGCATTTTTGGTGTGGTGTTTGGAATCATCCTTGCACTCATGCTTCTTCCCTTATTGAGTTTTGGAACAGTCTGGGAAGGCCGCCTACTTAGGCTTCATTCCTCCAGATTATGTGGTGTATTGGTCCTACCTTTTTCCTTTGGAAAATCTGTCTGGAAAGGAATCATAGGATTTTTTGTGGGGATAAGATGATGGTGCAACAAGTTTGGCAAAGAATTGTTGGTATGATCTAGGAGACTATGGAAGCTAAATGTGAAGTGGTGTATCCTTTGGAAAGGAGTGATGATGGTATTTTGAGTAGATTGGGCTTACAGGGGTTTTTTGAGTAGATTGGGCTTACAGGGGTTGACTTCCAACTCTGCTTGTGTCAAAAGAGGCAGGCGGGCTAAAAAGAAGGTTCAAAGGGTTGGCAAATGGCTTCCTCCTCTAGAGGGTATTTTGAAGATTAATATTGATGGTTCTTTTAGGGGTAATCCTAGGCTTGCTCGGATTGGGGGTGTTGGAAGAGATTGTTCTGGCTCAGTTATTTTCTTTTTCTCCATTCATAAAGGGTAACATTGTAACAACTTTATGGAGGGATTGGCGATTCTCTAGACTATTAAGCATGCTTGTGCCTTGGGTTAGCATAAGATAATTTGTGAATCTGACTCACAAATTATTGTCAATTTGTTGCAGGAGCAAAAGGTGTCTAATGTTAGTTGGCAGTTGGCTTTGGTTGTTCATCAGATTCTTCGGATGTGCTCTATGTTGGAGGTGGTGTCTTTTACCCACATCCCACGTGAATGGAATAGGGTTGCTAATTGTCTGGCTAAGTGGGCTTTGGAGCATGATGAGGATTGGAAAATTGAGGATTGGGGGCAGTTATCCCTTGACTATTGTCATGCTTTAGAGGGTTATTTATGATGATTTGGTAGACTGAGGTGTTTGTTGTAGTGTGGGTGGTAGTTTTTTCTTGGCTGAGCATTCTTCTGCTTTCTTTTCTTGGAAGCTTTTTGAAAATGTATTGTTAATTTCTTGATTTCAATAAAGTTTTTACCCCCTTTTATTAAAAAAAACTTGCTAGTCAATAATAATAATATAGGTTAATCAAATAAATGTATTTAATGATTTAATCAATTAATTTAAACTAAATAGCTAAGTTACATTATATAAAATAGAAAGTAAATATGAAAAATAAAATATTTGTATGGTTACTTAGTTTTGATATTATCATAGAAGAATTTCCCAAGTGTCACAAATATATTACCAAAGATTCTAAGAAAAAAATGTCACAAACTTAAATATTTTACGAAGAGATCGTATTTGTGAGTACAAAGGCAATCTCTATGAGTTCATACTTTCTCAAATTTGCATGGAAGTGATCCGGTAACTTGCAAGAATGATCTAGTAATTCACAAACTATTGAATTTCACTTCCCTTAATTTTAATGTCTAAATGCTTATACTTGGACTAATAGTGGTTACAAAATAACTTAGGGAAATCTACTAATTGTGAGGGTCATGTTTTCCCTAATCATACCCCTAATGAACCGACTTTACATTGAGTGATGGTTCAAATACAACAAGAAAACATGTAACAAACCTAGGATGATGTGCTAAGTTCCTTTTTACTCCCTTTACAAATCAAAATGTAGACATGTTTAATTGATTTCAAGGTGATTCCAAATGAATAAATGAGTGCCTTTAAATACAACAACTGAGCCCACGGTCACCAATATGTGCACTAGGTAGGCTTACAAGGACTAGCAAAATGGTCAACAATGCAAGAAATATAAATTTGAGTTTCAAATAGTCAGGGATCAAATATGTGATTATGGAAGTGACTTTGATCAAGTCTATACCTATGAATTTGATCTTAGGTGATGAAAAATATAGGGATAATTGATGGAAGGGATTGTGACATGGGATGTCATAGGTCAAATTTATGCATAATTATACCATTTGTAAGCTAGTTATTATATTTATGATACTTTAATCATAAGTGGGCCCAAAATATAAGGGAAAAGGACATGGGTAGACAAATTTCACCATATAAAGTTATTCTTCTACTTTGAGTTGAACAAGTGATGTAATTTGAACACCATTTGTTACTCTAGGATTATGTGATTATTACTATTGATCTTTAATATTAGAATTGTGATGACTTTGTTATCACAATGAGGTGTTTTAATCTCTATATTTGTGCATGAAACACAAGATGAGTAAGGAATCTCCAATCCTCTACTTAAGTAGCCTTCTTAGTTTTAGAAGTGGGAAGATCCTCTTCCACCTTGTCTAAGAGTTGTTGTGTGTAATGTTTTTCATTTTTACTATTTGAATTAATATTTTGATGGGTTGTATATGTCAATGAACCATGCTTTCATTACAAACCTTCTAAAATATACTTATGAGTACTTTAAGATTAATATGATATATTACAAATGCTTTAAATTAAAAATATTACATAAAAAATTGTAATACAATAGAAAGTTAAATTTGCCTTATATAATTATATTATATTTTATTAATGATTAAAAAATCAATAATAATTCTTCTACAACATAAAATTGCATATTTATCCCTACAAAAAATAAAAATGCTTATTGATTTTTTATAGATGTATATCCAACATATTTAAAAGGAGAATAATAATCAACTTTAAAAAGTTTTTTTGATTGTAAAAAAAAAAATTAAACACCTTAAAAAATGATTATTTAAAACTATATGAAGTGAATTTAGATTCAATTTGATAGTAAAGAAGAAAGATTAATATACTATAAAAGTGATAATTCAAATAATTTTCAAAGATCTAATGTAACATATTTTGTAGTATAATTCTAGAGAATAAAGTTAAAGATTAATGGACATTCAAGTTGAGAAAAATATACAAATGGATATAGCATTACGGTCTAGAAGATGCAAACAAATATGACAATTATAGATGGAACTTTGAGAATGAAATACACCTAATCCCAATGAAATTCTTGAGAAAGATTTACATATTATACAAATACTATTTGGATACAATCTAGGTTTTTTGTTTTGACAAGCACATGTCATTTGTTATCACACAAAGACTTAATTTACAACAAATATTGCCAAGTGAAACAATCACATTGATTTTTTACAACAAACAATATAAGTCAAGAAAAATATAGAAATGTAAATAACATCATAGCCTAGAAGATACAAATATATACAACAATTATAAATGGAAAGAGAATAAAATACACCTACTCCCAATGAAATTATTGAGAAAGACTTGTAGATTACAGTACAAATATTTGAACACAATCTAGATATTTTTTGGACAAGCATGTGTCATTTGTTCAATACATGACTTAATTTACAACAAATAGTGCCAAACAAAACACTGACATCGATTTTTAACAACAAACAATATGAATCCTATACCATAACAATCAAATAGTACAAAACTAACACCAATCTAATTGTGATATTGCTATCAAGATTCAATCATGTAGTTTTAAGAGTCAAACTCATTGGCCCATGTTTCATGAATAGTGGTTCACAAGAACGCATCCCACAACAATCAAATAGTACAAAATTAACAATAGTCTAATTGTGATATTGCTATCAAGATTCAACCGTATAGTTTTACGGGTCAAACCTATTGATTGTGATATTGCTATCAAGATTCAATCGTGTAGTTTTAAGAATCAAACTCATGCTCATGAAACATGGGCCAATGAGCTTGACTCATAAAACTACATGGTTGAATTCTGATAGCAATATCACAATTTGACACACTGTGGAAAAGACCTCCCCCCTTACCAATCTAATACCCATATCCACCCAATCTTACACAACACACCCACATATTCAAATACATATAGGTAACAATACACTAAATTGTCCAAACTGCTAAAATTTTCAAATTTACTAAATAGCCCAATGGAATTTACTAAATAGCCCAATGGATCAATGCCAATATGGGCTTAGGATTCCAATTTCTTGATGGTACTGTAAAAAGCAGAAGGGAATGTGTTAATGAACTGCAAGTACTACTCTTTACCAATACAAAAGTCAAGCTATCTGTACTGTTCTTGTCTTACTCCGCAGTATTGACAAGCAATTATCAAAACCTGGATAAAAAAATCTTCCATTTGATATTCATTACGGCGTAATCAGTACTTTGGCCTGCACAAACTGATGGAATCCTATGCTATTTTTCATTATTAAAAGCCTATCTACTGAACTCTGCAAGTTTAAAAACTCTGTTAAACTCTGTTGTCCCGCCATTTTTAACTGGATTAGCTTAAAACAATATCATGACAGACATAAAAAGGCGCGCTGTATCCCCACTTTATTGGAGTGGGGGATGTACAAAAACTGACACTGTTCAGAGATGGGACGTGCGAATCTTGACAGAGATCTTTAGTACTCACATTGTTTTTCACACTGTGCTTATTTGGGTCCCCACTTCTGTCGCTTGTGTTTTACTTTCAATCTGCTAAATAATCATAAAGATATGCCCGCCATGAAAGTACAGTTATCATACTTAATCTCGGTTCTCACACTTCAGTGAGATTAAAAGTTTCACACATGTAAGGACAGTATGAATTCACAGTACTAATAATCCGATAAAACAACTGAAAAACATTGAATTCTAACTGTTAAGGTACATTTATTTCTCAATAAAAGATACAGTAAACAGCTGGAATGTGGGGGAGGGACAGATTCAGCCTGTGTATGTATTAAGTAGGGTCTTAAATACAGCATGCAGGGAAAGGCTATAGGCTTAATAAAACATAATAAAGCCAAGCCAAACAAAAATGAATTTTTTTATATGTATTTATAAGTTTTAATGTTTTTATTAGTCGATAGGTTACATATAGTGTGAGATTTGAGCCTAAAAGAAGTCGCACGCCTCATAACAACTATTTAGTTGTTTGAAAACAAGTTTCAGCTGTGTTAAATGTAAATCAGTTAGTGTTTAATGGTAAAAGCTTCCAAAAATATCAGGGGAAAGCCTCCACAATCTCACTTATCATGTAAAAGCCAATAAATATTGATTTGCCAAGGAGATGAGAACATTAAAAATAAATTAAAAAAGGAGATGAGAACATTCTATATATAATAAACAAAGGCAAAATACATGTTAATGGAGTTTAGAAACACTCTACTAGGTGGTACTTAAAGAGTATGGGATCGTATTTCTTTCATTAATTGTAAGTATTATTATAGATCTCATTTCTCAAAATTGTAGTAGACCTCATTATCATTGTCACTAGATTCACGTATGTGTTTATGCCTTCTATCTTAATGTTATTAATTACTTCTATCTAACACACAAAATGAATCAAATTATTATTATTTAGACTTAGAAGAGTGTGGTTGCTAATAACCTTGAGTAAGCCCTTATTGAGAGACACTATTGGTGCATATATATTTTCTTGCATTTACGTTATTGCATTATTTTGCACCTAGGATAAGATTACTTAAGTAGGTTGCACATGTGACATATACTTGCCTTGTTTGGTGGAGATATGACATATACTTTCTTTGTTTGTTGGAGATATACTCCACATGTGACTATGTTTATTTTTATTGACATTAGCTATACATTCACATCTCTTGGTAGTGTATCCTATTTATACCCACCTCTTGCTCTCATATATTCTATCTTGTATATTTGCACATTGCATCAATTAGTATATAATATTATTCTTTTGCCATGCAAATCTTATAGATTTTCTATAATTAGCTCTTAAGCTTTGTTGATCTTGAGTGGCTACCTTCATAACCAAAGCTTACATGTTATCAAAGCATTTTACACCAACTCTTACATGGTAATAATCTAATCACAAAAAAAGGCAAAAAATATAAGTGCTAATATAATGATTTAATGATTCACTAGAGGGCCTGGTTCTAGTGATTTTGTACAAAAAGACCCTCATTGTCTTCTAGAGGTCATTTGTTGGGATGAGTACTTGAAAAATATCGACAGATGAGGGTTTTTTTGTGAGTCATACCTTAGAAATCTAGAGGGCACCATTAAGGACTTGAGATTCCTCTTTGATGATACTTCCATAGAAGATGTTATCTTATCTTATTTGGATATCATGAGGGCACATCCTGACCCTCTCGTTCTTTCTTGACCTATATATGCTTTTATTATGGCGCAATCTATAGTTCATGATTCCCTAGATTTGATTCATCACTTGATCTATTACTTGGATTGAGAGCATAACTATATCAAGCCCTTACATGGTAGTTAATTTCTCTTATCAATGTTTATCACAATTTGACAACGTCTTAGAGAGTCTTGAGCAATGTTTGAAGAGGTCATATTCATCTTTTGCTCCTAATACATGCACCATATTCCACATGGTTCTATGTTGTCACTTTTTTAGTTAATCTTGGGACTCTTTGTTTGATTGTGACACCTTTTAACACAAACATGGCAACTAATGAGCAACTTCTAGAGATGTATATTATGATTTTTCTCCCCTCATATTCCTTCTTAGAATAGGAAGGCATCTTGTTTTACCCTTTGGGTCTATTTCTTCCTGAGGGAATACATGTGATTTGGCAAAGCATGGATCATCTCTAACATTTAATATCAAGCATCTACTATACATTGAGGGGGTTACCTAATCCTTTTTCTTTCTTTCTCTATTAGAGGGGAGTTTTTCCTTGTGTCAATTTTTATCCTTCTCATTCTTCTAAGAGAGATTATTTTATACATGGGTACCTAACACGGCTACACATCATTGAAAGTTTTTACCATTTCCATGCTTTATCTTTATTTTTTATCTCTTTAATTTTGTTGTCTTTGCCATCAAGTGATTGTTGTTTTTCATCATTATTGATTTTTTATTTTTTGTTCATTTTTATTTAAACCACTTCCCATTACCCATATGTTGGGTAATGGTGATCCTCTTTTGTCACTATTGCACATATTACTATAAGGATTGACTCTAATTTGGTAGTAAAATGAGGTTTAATTCCTATATTTTTATAATTTGAACTTGTGATTTTCTAGCCCACTTCGGGCACCTTGACCATGATAGTGAGAATTTCTTCATACCCCGTGACATATACTTTAGATTCTATCTTGTATATAATTTGAGTTGATACACATTAGTGTCAATTACCGCTATTATCTTCACATCATTGCCTATTACCTATGCCAAAGCCTCATTAACATAGTGCTCTCTTTTTAGTGCCATCATTGATCTATCATTCAATATTTTTGTGGTTTAGCACTTGGAATATCCCTGGGACATGATCACAATGTGGACCCCTTTCATACATCATAATGATTGATCTAATCTATTAATGTCAAATGGTTCCAAAAAATTTATAGCATCTTTCTCGACTAGTTCATTGTTTAAACACTAAGAAGGCATATTAAACTCATTAATCAAAGTGATTTTTTATATGATACTTAAAGAAGTTTTTATGTGTTCATTTAAGGGTCTATTTTGATCAATATTGGGTCATTTGTTGATTTACATATGAATTGATTATTAACAATATATACTAGCAATATGTTGCAAGACTAAATCCTATGATCACAAGTACTACCAATAATAGAACCTTTCCCAACTATTGACCCCCCTCTCTTGAGGGTATCTTAACATTAACGAGGGATTCCTACTAAAACAACAATATAGAAGGGAAACACTAGTTGCCAACTACATTCAAATAAACACCATAAACAAAGGAAAAATACATATTAAGGGAGTTTAGAAACTCTCTATTGGGCAATACCTAAAGAGTATGAGATCATCTTTCATTAATTGTAAGTTTTAAATTATAGATCTAATTTCTCAAAATTGTAATAGACTTCACTATCATTGCCGTTAGATTCATGAATGTTTTTATGCATTCTATCTTAACACTATTAATCACTTCTATCTAATGCACATAATGAAATATTATAATTATTTAGATCTAGATGAGTGTGGTTGCTAATAACCTTGGCTAAGCCCTTATTCGAGACATTATTGATGCATGTATATTTTGGTGCATTTACTTTATTGAATTAGTGTGTACCTAGGATAAGCTTACTTAAGTAGGTTTTATAGATGATGTATACTTTTCTTGCTTGATGGAGATGTACTATACAATGTGACTATATTTTTTTCATCCCACATTAGCTATACATTCACATCTCTTGGTAGTGTATCCTATATATAGCCACCTCTTGCTCTCATATGAACACTTTCTCATGTCTTTTATCTTGTATATTTGCATATTGCATCATTTTGTATAGAATATTATTATGCTATCATATAGATCTTATGGAGTTTCTATGATTAGGTCTTAAGTTTTATTGATCTTGGGTGGCCACCTTCATAACTAAATCTTGCATGTTATCAAAGCATTTTGCACCAACTCTTATATGGTATTAAATCTAATCACAAAAAAAATCATTGATTTAACCTAAGAGCTAATACAATGATTTAGTGATTCATTAGAAGGATTATAGTTATTTTGTACAACAAGATCATCATTGTCTTCCAAAGGTCATTTATTGGGATGGGTACTTGAAAAATATTTTAGATTTATTTTGTGAGTTGTACATTGCAAATCTAGGGGACACCATTAAGGAATTGAGATTCCTCTTTGATGATAGTTTCATAGTAATTGTTATATCATCTTCTTTGGATATCATGAGGGTACATCCTAACCCTCTCATTCTTTATCCACCTATACATGCTTTTATTATGGCACAATCTAGAATCCATGTTTCCTTAGATTGGATTCATCAATAGATCTTTTATTTGGATTGAGAGAATACCTATATCAAGCCCTTACATGGTACCCAATTTCTCTTATCAATGTTTGTCACAATTTGACAATGGCTTGGAGAGTCTTAAGAAATTTTCAGAGAGTTCATATTCATAATTGGATCTTACTCCCTATCATTTTCCACATGGTTGTATATTGTCACCTGCTTCAATCATGCTCAAGACTCTTTGTTTTATTGTGAAAAATTTCTAGAGACATATATTGTGAGTTTTATTCCCACATATTCCTTCTTAAAATGGGAAAATATCTTGCTTCTCCCTTTGAGTTTATTTCTTTCTAAGTGGATAAATGTTTTTTTATGAGCATGGATCATCTTCAACATTCAATGCCAATCATCTAATATACATTGAGAGATTTGCATAATCCTTCTTCCTTCTTTCTCTACTAGAGGGGAGTTTTTTCTCACATTGAGTCTTATCCTTCTCATTCTTCTAAGATAGATTATTTTGTAAATGGGTACCAACATGGCTACATATTTGTTTTGAATATTTTCATATATCCATGTACCAACCTAAGCTATGATTATGGGGGTGTTGGTGCATATATATTTTCTTACATTTAGTTTATTACTATAATGCACTAGTGTACACCTAAGATAAGATTACTTAGGTAGATTGCACATGAATTGTACTTCCTTTTTTTGGTAAAGATGTACTACACATGTGACTATATCTCCTATTATCCCACATTAGTTATACACACATCTCTTGGTGTTGTATCTTATATATGCCCACCTCTTGTTCTTATATGAGAAATCTCTAATATCTTTCATCTTTACTATTTGTATATTGTCTTTTTTTAATAAAATACTATCATTCTATCATATTGATCTTCTATATTTCCTAAGTTTAGCTCTTAGGCTTTAGTGATCTTGGGTGGCTACCTTCTTAGCCAAATATTATAGGAACAACCATATTCTTGAGAATAAAATACATATCCTAACAAAATACATGACATTACCCTCATCCTTGGTGAGGTCAATCAATTTATCTCACATTGCCTTATTTTCTTGTCCTTTTTGACACAACAATTAAAATTTCCAAATTTTATTCATCCTAATCTAGTGTCCCCACAATTTATTTCCTTAACTGTACCAAAACTCCATTGAGCTAGCACTCACATCCTCAATTTGTATGGCCATAAACATAGTTTCCTTGAAGTTGAAAAGAATAGACATGTGAGAGAAAAACATACAATTATCCCCATCATTTCCTAGAATAGTTTTTGTCATCCCCAACATTATCAAGTTGGAGCAATTAAAAAAAAAATTCATCTTATGATTATACACACTCCAGTTGTAGGGAGGTTCTCTATACATGCCAAAAATACTCCTAGTCATGAAATAATCTCTTAAAATTAACACAAATATCATGTTAGAAACACCATCGACCTAGAAAAATGCAAACTAACACACTAGGTAACAATAAAACCAAATGAGTAGCGTCCATATAAGAGGCTTGATCCATTTTAAAGTAAAGCTATCATAAATGACCATAATATCAAGTGGAGCCATAGTCTTGTCAAAACAACTACACATGTGAAGCCATCACTCCAAATACATCTAACCTTATTCTATATATAAGACATAAAGCAAAATAATTGTAAGCCTATAAAGAGTGATGATAAAAACAAGCAATGATGGCAAGTGATGTTCTTCTATAAGTTTGTATAGACCTTCCCAATTGGACACCTCATGACATTCATGGGGGTGGCATTAGAAACATGTATACCCTTATTGGCCAATTAGTGAAATGTGCCTTTTTAAAATAATTTATAACAACTAATGAATCTCCTTCCACTATAATGTTATATGATAACCTTAAGAGTAAACCTAAATCATACTAGAGTTAAGAGTGCCTCCCATTTAGGTTCATTATTATTTTTTATTCCTAAATTACATGAGCCTCAAAATAAAAACACCTAAGACATCCTATAACACTTATCTAGCACTTGGCGGACCAACATTATTATGAGAAGCTCCATAAACGTTGAAATTCCATCCTAAAAAGGGGCTTTCAATTTTTCCTCCCTTCAAGTATTCTTAGAGGCAACTAACCCATTAACAAGATAATTTAGAGTAACAATCTATTGATTTAATATTTGGATTTTAAAGTTTGGCATGCACACTACATTTCTATAAACCACTTTTCACATATTCACTTATGATGCTTTCAATATGAACCCAATAATAATCAATTCATAAGATTTATCTCTAAAAATTATTCAATTAATCTCAATCCATATGCCCCTTAATACCCAAATAAAATAAGTTATCTAGAGTATTTGAAGTCTTAGAGTGCCCTAGTAACAACTATAGTGTGATGTTTCAAAGTGGCTAGGAAAACCTAGCTCATCTATAAAATTGAAATTAGTTTGTTCTATATGGTAGTCAAGAATTTGTATTGCAACTGTAGATGATCACCCATCTTGCAATCATTGAGGTATAACAAGAATCTAGCGGGGCCAAATTTGATCTATTCATAATAATTGTTATTTTTAACTCACAATCATCCAAATAGAAGTGTTACATTTAGGAGTTTAGTGGCGGCACATCAAATTATCTCTAAAGGACAATCTTCTATTTTGGCCAACTTATGATTATTTTATTAAGATAACATGATTTGACTTGATATTTTCCTTATATATTGCCAAGCTAGCATCGCGGGGGGGGGGGCGCGGCCGGGGGGTGGTGTGCAAGAAGTTGAGTCCACTTTTTGGCTAAAAAGTGGAAGTGTTTTTCCTAATTTTCAAAAAAAATCACATTTGACAATTGACCTAAAAATTTGAAGCACTTAAAGATTAAATCTTAAAAATAGTCAGTAATATGAAATGTAGTACTTAGAGTCTAGTTTACAAATATGTAATTTATTTTTATACCCAAACGATACAAATTGATTTTCACTAGGCATGTCTAAAAATTGTTGTTTAAAAGTCAATTTTTCAGGACCATACCATGCATGTGTATGCCATCCATATTTTAACCTAAATAAAAGTATTTTTCTTAATCCTTTTGGGAAAAGATCTGTAAGATATTGAAGAATGTTCAGGATTTTTTTTTTGTAAATTGTCACCCTTGACAATTTCTCTCTATGTTTTGTCCCCCATAAATTATTGAGCCTAATTGAGCACCTAATTTCTTAAATTATGCATTATGAGGCCCATTTGTACCATGTTTCAAGAAATTGCAAACATTGAACAAATACATCCAAATGATATTTTTCCTTTGACACTTAATGTCCTAGAAAATAAGGCCAGAACCCATTCACCCTAGGGCATATGGGTCCCCCTATTTTATTGGGGACCAATTTTGGATATGTTAGTGTTGACATTTTAACATTCAAAATTCAAGTTGCAAATGTTGGCTTTTGGGATTTAATTTTTGG
Organism: Sequoia sempervirens; assembly: GCA_007258455.2. Classification (NCBI taxonomy): domain Eukaryota; kingdom Viridiplantae; phylum Streptophyta; class Pinopsida; order Cupressales; family Cupressaceae; genus Sequoia; species Sequoia sempervirens. Next base: position 2,267 of record VDFB02096393.1, on the reverse strand, counting down.
GAAATTAAAGAAATGCCTATAAATACCTAGTTATTACATCATTTGAAAATAAGTGAAATTATCTAACAATGAGTGAACATTGAGAGCACTATCAAGCAATTCAAGAGCAACATTTCAGAGTTTTATTGCAGCAATTCAAGATCCCAACATCATGTCAAATCTTATGTGATTTCATGTGTGTTTATGTTATCATTTTTTTATGAAGGCTAACCCTTGTTGTATGTCTCAAAGAAATTCAAGTCAATCAAACAAATAAGATCCAAGCCCTTGAAGTGATGTGCATGACTTCAATCCTTCAAGGAAGCCATTGAAGGGTGGTAAGTTGTAGAAATTTGTTAATTTATCATTCCTTCCTATCATTTATCCATTTCATCATTGACATTGTCATTGTAGAAGTGGAAACACTAACACGAGGTTTGACCAAGGAAAAACCCTAAATGGCATAACATTTATTCTCTTTGTGAATGTGCAGATTTTATGTTTAAAGAATATTCAACAAAGCTAGAAGAAAAAAAAATTATTGTTGCAATTGAATCCCTACATCTCGTCAACTCACAGAAACTCGCCTACAGAGTTATCTAACTATGTTTTGAGGACTATAATTGGGAATCAGAAGCTCAAATGTGTTAGAGGACTACAAAAACAATTTCAAGACACTCTCACAAGGACCCATACACCCCTAGGTGACTCTGTCCCTATTTTCAAACTAGCAACAACTTTTTAGGATAGGTACACAATCCCTTGCCCTTCCTAGATCTACCTACAGTTCTTTGTTTCTATCTATAAATTATTGGTATCTTGCATTTTGCATATTAGGTGACATAGTCTAATTAGGTTAATCCATTTCAGTCAATTCTAATCAATTCCAATCCTCAATAGGTTGGAGATCCAAGTCAGATTGACTCACTTTCATTATTTAAATTCAATCTATACACCTTGTTGATCTCCATCTTAATCAAATTCTAGAAGAGGCAATCAACCCTAGGTTCTATATGTTAAAAATTAGGGTTCCCTTTTTCTACGTTTCATTAGGAAGTCTTGAAGATCTTCTAAATCCTTATCTAATTATTTTAGTTTCTCTTCAAGAACATGGGAAATAGTGGCATTCAATTCCATATGGAGGTTGGTTTGTGACAAAGTCATTGGTAATGTAGGATTAGGAAGGGAATCCAAGATGGACTGGGTAGAAGAAATACCTTGTGTAAAAGAGATATAGGACTCAAGCTCCACAATAGTTGTTATTGCAGTGTAGGAGGCCATAAGTCTGAAACTACATTTCATAGGGGTATTAATGGTAGGACACCAAGTCGTGAAGCTCATATGAGATTCAAAACACTTAAGTAGTCTTACTATGAAAGGAAAGTACAGTACAGTCACATCAAATGAAACAGTGTAAAAAAAATAGAAGGAAAAACCATACAAGGAGCACAAATAGAACTGTGATGCAAGTTTTAGGGAAAATTGACTAGACAAGGGCACTAGGTGCCTTAGACTAGCAAGTTATTTTTACTAGTTTCAAAATCTAAATGTGTTCTACAATGTTTGAGTGTCCTATTTTGTGGCTGTTTAGGTTTGAGAATAAGAAGATTTCCAAAAATGCACACAATTGTAATTTTGTTGTGTAACACAATACAACAATTAATACAATTTAAAATATAATTTTCAAATTGCATAATATAACAATTGATTGATCCTAAGTTGAAAAATTTGTAAATGTGATTTTTTTCTCTTTTTACCACAATAACAGTGTGAATGTTCACGTTTTCACTATCTGCATATGCCTAAATGAGATCACTTAAACACTTTCAAACTTGTTTTTATATTTTAATATGACCTAATGCATATTTTTTCAATACAATTTTGAGCTAAATCTACTTTGTAATAACTAAAATAAACCCTAGTTATCTTTTGAATACAAAATGTAATGCAATTTTTGACTTGTTGCAATGCTTTTAATGAAAATTATGTATGCCTAAATGATGAATTCACACAACCTAATATTATACTCAAATTTTAAAATGGTATGCTTTAGATTTCAAAAGATTTAGAGTGTTAAATCAATCAGGTTCACCAAAATGTTTGATTCGAACAAGGAATCTAGGTCTTAAATCACACTTCTTCCAATTAGGGACATTGTGGATTGAAAATGATCTCAATATCCACTTGACTACAAACCTCAATGGAAGAGCCAAAATGGTGGATTTGGGCTTTAATCCTTTTTGTTGTGTGTGTGAAGGGATGATGTGGATGTGATTAATTGACTAAAT